>JZKD02S1739131.1:168586-181607 GCA_000966675.3 Picea glauca
GGACCTGGCAATTTCTCTGGTGGACGTAGCCCACACTAGGTGAACCACGTAAATTTGTGTCTCTCTTGTATTGTGTATCTTATGTGTTTTGTTTCCGCATTTGTTTTATTTTATTGCTCTGTGGTCCTATTTTTATAACATCTTTTTCTGTACATTCTTCTAAATCATTATCTATTGATAAAATACAGTTTCCTAAATCTTGATCTATGATATACACATGGTATTTATTCGGATTCAGTGGATCACCTACTGTAAATGCTAGCCTTGTTTCTCTATACAAGCAGGTGAACTGTCCGCCGAAGAGAGGGATTGTAGCGTATGTCATATCTAGTTGGAGGGATCCTTCAAGTTTATCACCCTAAGACCTGGATAACAACATGCCATACTTTGGAGGTATATAAACAACAACCACATCCATCAGAACACTTTTTACAAGAACCTGCGCAAGATTAACGACTAAATCTTTAATCATACCCATACATTTGACTTTTCTCGAATCACAAGAATACAGATCTCTATATGGTCGAGTAATTTTGAGACCCAGTCTATCCATAATACCTTTGGGAATCACATTATGAGAAGCTCTAGATTCCAACATGCAATTATGAAGTAGACTATCATGTAAAGTTAACGTAATATAAAAGGGAGCGATGATATCTCTAGCACCTTCAAAGTGTGGACCAAAGATTATATTCGGTTTATTGTCTTCCAAATTTATAACGTCAGCCCGACTTTCATTATCTGAAAAATTTATCATTTTGGAAATTTGTTTCCTGTATGTAGGGTTTTTTTCTAGTTATACCATAGGTACATGGATCTTGATTTTATTAATCTCATTCTCTAGATTAAAACTTCCTACTATCTTGTCAGCTTCTCTAGTTTGGATTTCTATTTCCCTTTTTTCCGATTTGTTAATTTGTTTTGATTTTGTTTCAACTGTTTTTGTTTCTACTATGGGAATTTCCACTGTTCTTGTCTTAACAACTAGTGTTTCTGCAACCTTTGTCGTGGTAGAGTATGTGTCAACAACCTTGATTTTATCAACAACCTTGGTTTTAACAGTCTGTCTTTCAACAACTTTTGAAGATGCCTCGTTTGTTTCCCCTCTCGACAAGATTTTCTTCGGTGGGGAAATTGTGACATTTCTATTTCTAGGCCTTAGATTATATTTTTGTTGGAGCTCAACCATTATATTATCAATGATTCCTTGATAAGAAGAATCATTTGTAATATTCATACTTTCATCGTTATTAGACTAACCTTCTACATTTAGAGATTTTTCATAATCTTGTCTTGTCAAATAAATCTCTTGAAAATCATCACCAAGATTATTGATATCTTCCTCGAACTCCTCAAAATTTCGCATGTCTTCTCCTCCCATAAAATTTTGATTCTTAAAGGGGAATTGAATCTTTTTTTCTTCATTTTTAATTTGTCTTTGTTGTATTTGAGGATTAGGATTCCTTTTGAAATCCTTTCTAGGAAACCGATCATTCTTTGATTGGTCCAATTCCATTCTCGAGATTTTATTTGACAATTCTTTAATTATTTTAGCCATGTCATCCATCTTATCTTCTGAGGATGTTCCAACTCCAGAGGGTCTTTCTTGTTCCCTGAATCGCCTAGCTTCTTTATTTCTCGTCTCAAATTTGGATTTGTACTTCCTTGATGCCATCATGTTTGACTCAATTTCTATGGCATCATCCTGCATTTTGGTGAGATCGACATATCTTCTTTCTCTCAACAATAAATAAATATCGGGGTCAAAATCCTTGGCATAGGTTACTTTTGTAGCAGGTTGGGAAGGTTTGACCTCAGCTGGAATCTTGTTATATAATTTATTAAATCTTTGAGTAAATTTGAGAGCTGTTTCCGAAGTTTTATTTCTTAAGGCTCCAAACTTGGTTAGATAGTAAAGGTGATCTTTTCTCTCTCCCCATTGTCTGAGAAAGGTGCTTTCTAACTCGTCATATGATCTTATGGAATCTGCCGACAGTCCTTGGAACTAGGTTCTCACCTGTACTTCGAAATTTTGAACTAGGAGTCTTGAATAAACATGTTCGTTTTCAAGGCCAAGGATATCAACAAATTGATCGAATAAATTAATGTTTTCAGTCGCGGTTAAATCCCCCTATCCTGTGAATTTTGACAGGTTTTTCATATAAGTTTTAGGTAAATCATGGAGAGGGACTGGGAGGAACAAAGGAGCATACCTAGCAACTAATTTGGAAAATATTCTAGGGGTTGGGGGTGGTACTTGACCGCCTCCTCCTTCTCCTCCAACACCACCACCACCTATGACACCACCTCCAGCAGAACCTCCTCCGATCGCAGCCATTGATAATTTAGAGGGTGAAACTTTGATATTATAGAGAAGAATTTTAAAGATGTGTGGTGACCTTTCGGTTGCGTCTGGATAAAGCAGAACAATTTTAGGGAACTAACCATTAGGGGACAAGAAATTTGAAAAATATGGAACTGGAAAATGAGAACTAGTTTCTTCGGACTCACAGGATGTGTACACAGGAGAACCAAAAAAGTATAGTCAAGGTATAAATTATATTCTTATGAAATTTGAGAGTTTGGAAGATAAAATTCGGGATCTGATGAAATGTCGATCGAAGTGGGAAGTGAGACAGTTGGAAAAGTCTCGTCTTTAAACTCAGGTAAAACCAACTCAGGTTCTAGGGTTTCGATTCTATTGATGGTTGTTTCTCTGAAAAGGAGTTGGGTAGGACCTTATTGTGAATATAACCACTCAAGTAGAACCTTAGTATTTGAATGTGTGGATTTGGGTTGATAAATCTTACTTGTTGATGAAGTAGTCTATTTAAGGTATCTTCTTGGTTTTATAAGTTTTTCAGGATCAAATACATGTGAAGTCTACATATCATCTGGATTCTTTCTGGTATTTTTTTGATTAAATTCCAGTTTATTAGTTGTGGAGTCGCCAAGTCAAAGATAAAAAAAAATATCCTTATAATGTGTTCAACCTTTGTTCACTATCAAAGAGAGAAACTTACCAATGTCATTCTCCCAGGGAAAAATTACTTCGATTCTCCATCCCTGGAAATGGCGCCGAAAAGATGTTGTTCCTGAGTTTATACTTAAGGCTCACAACATAATGTTAGGCATCACAAAATAAAGAGAGTTTTTAATATGAAAAGAAGATCAATACTTTAAGGAAAAAGAAGCTATGGTTGATTCCTAAGCTACCTTTTCCTAGCTTCCCAACGTTCATGGACGCTTATGTCTTGTTCAATCACTGCCCATGGGCATTCAATCTCAACTTGGGTATAGTGGTCTCTAAGATGGTATTAAACAAGGTTAAAGAAATGTTGGTTTGATATTTAAGATGAGGCTCAATATTGGGCTGTCTTGCAACATGTACAGTCATAGAGGAAAGAAACAATCAAAGGATCTGTTGTTTTTAATATTTTCTTTTTCTATTTCAATTAAATGAGAAAAGTTCCTAAAACTAATTTATTGGTATAACAACTCAGAGACCATTTTTCGTATCTGAGTTAAATTTGAAAATAATGAATGTAATGAAAGAAAAACATAAATCTGTTAAACAAAGCAAGTCATCAATCACAGAAGAATATCACTCTGATACAAAAGAAGAAAATAGATGATGTGACCTTTAATGAAGCATAAAATGTAGCAATCTAACTAAATCACAGGTCTTGTATTTTCTAATAAAAAACACAAAGGAAAATATGTAAGCAATCATATAACTAAATGAAACATATAACCACAGTAGAAGTTGTACTAAATTGCGATCAGGCATTCATCAAAGACATATGAATAAAGATGCTGGAATATGAAAGAATAGAAGAACACATAACTCAAAATTGACGAAATATGGAGTCTCTAGTCTGCACTTGTATTAATTCTCAAAGAGGAGAGATTTCTCTATTACAATTGTCAAGAAGAAACCTTTTTTTAGTGTTTTGAAAATATATTTATACAAGATATTCTTAACCCTAGGCAGTTAGAAATCTTGTTATTTCTAGGTAATGACAGTCACAAAATGAAAACTGGAACCGTTTCACCTGGTTCTTCTCTATCTCTTTCTCGTACCGGCAGAATAAGATATGAACATGTTACTTCATTGATTCTTTGAAGTACTCCCTTTTCCTCGCTCAAGACATTCCACACACCTGCTTAGAAATTGTACTACTAGTCTAGAAGGTTTTGTCACATCTTTTGCTTCAAAAAGATACAACTTCTTTTGTAATTGTGGCAACCTGTCTTCTATCCTTTTATCTTCAAAAATTGTTGACTGTAGCTGTAAATTTGGCTTTACCAACCATCTATTTATTTGAGCGATATCAACCTTCTTTAGCTGTGAAATTTTAGCTTGAGCTGCCTCTAAGTTTTCTTGGATGTCAATTTGATGCTTTACAACATTGATTTATCCTAGTATTTCAGAACTGTCATCCTTTATGAGGCCTAGTGATTCTTTGCTAAGCAAATTTAAAACCTCTTCACAATTTGCTCTTATTTCCTTGGCAGTTCTTTTACTCTCGGCTATATTGGCCTCCCATATATTTAATATTATATCACCTCTGACCTGTTCTGCAATAGTCAATCTAGGATTTAAAAATATTTCTTCTCTAGTCAATAACACGACCGCCTCTTAAAAAGTGATTCGAGCTGCAATAGTCTCTTTTTCTCTGAAACCAATATTGTCCAATGATTGGTTTACTTCCTGAAAATGATTTTGGATGATTCCTATCTTAAAAAAAAGGCTTTGTTGTGCTATTTCTAGTTTCTTTATCACTTCCAATGCTTGATCTTGAAACAATGCTATATCCACAACCATTTTCTCAATGGAACTAGCCTTGTCTTGTAATTGCTTTACCAACTCATCTTGTTGGATAGTCTATATTTCGCTCACTTGCATATTCTTATGCATCTAATCAAGACTGGACTTGAGCAGTTTGATTTCTTGTTTATCGCTATCTCTAGCTTGTTCCAGTCCCTTTTTGACTTCATCTCGGACATTCTTTGACTTCATCTAACCAATACTGGAATTGAGCAGTTTGATTTCTTGTTTATCGATAGCTCTAGCTCTAGTGAAATCACGATTGATTAATTAATATTAATCCTATTTAACACTTACAAATAATCGTGATTAATTGATGATTACGCGAATTTGCATATCGGGGTTTTATGTTATCGTTTGAGGAAGATTCTCGAAACACATAGTGGCGATAAGGTAATTATTGTTAATCATTTTGATTGTTTAATTAACTAGATTTAATTCAAGCTATTTTCATGACTTCGCATATTGGAATTTTGGAATTCATTTGAAGCAGAATTCCTAAAACGCGAAATTACGATAAGATTTAATTACCGTTAATTATGCTTAATCATTTAATTAACCCAGTTTAATTTTAAACTAACTTCGTGACTTCGTATATCGGGATTTTAGGGTTCTTTACATGTTTGACTATTAGTATCATGAAACCCCAAAACCCGACATTTTTTTAAAAGACTTGTCTTTAGAAATCTTACTTTTTTAATGGAAAAGTGGCTCCATCACTTTTAAAATTTTTAGAGCGTTAAATAAATTGGAAGATTTTATCAACGGTGAGATTTGGGCGATTTTTATTCTTATTCGAATGACAAAGAAAACTATATGTTTCAACATGAATGATGTAAATTCATTTTGTTTATATTGCCAGTGACTGACTATGGGGGTGAAGCCTTGAAGTACTAGCCATGATATCACTAGAGGAAATAATGGGAAAACTATAAGAGAGGGTTCATTATATTAAATGACCCCAAATTTCCCCTTGTTGGGAATAACAAACCCCCTCCGGATCCCCAGGAGAGGAATCAGTTAATGAAGGAAGGGCCGGTGGTTGAATAATCAACCACCCCCATGAATGGAAGCATGGTCTAACTGAGGAGACATGAGATTGCCATCCCGAAGTACCATAAAGTCTTGCAGACCCAGGCTGACCCAAGTTTCCTTCTGAAAGAAGGAACAATATAGGTCAAGAGCCATCCTAGGAAAGGCAAAAAGGAGGAGATCCATGCACAGACAGTTAAGGGAGAGGCACGTGAGGTTATGTAGAGAACATGAGAGACACTAGACAAGATTGCATGCATAGAGGGGAATGTGTGACCTAGATATGCAGAAGAAAAGAGGAAGGTCATGAGCTTGATGCTAAGGAAGCATATGATAAACCTCATGGGGTTGTTGTGACAAAGAGAGGATCTCTAAGAAACAACATAAGTTCCCTAGTGATATCATGGCTTGACACGAGGGTAGCTAGAGTGATAAGAGTGAATGCCTTTGAGCTTATGGTTGGGTGGAAAGGTGCACACCCACAATCAGTTAGTTGGCTAAAATCTGAAATAGATAAGTATTCTCATACCTTGTATATTTGAGTTGTAATTGTAAAATAAAGTTGGATATCTTGTGAATGTTTGAGGGATGTGCATGTTGCTTGATGGTTAGATTGTGTTCCTTTATCTTTTTCTTGATTGTGTATTTAAGCAAGTAAGGAACTAAATGGTTTGTACGTGTAAAGGCTCAAGCCCTGTAGTGGCTCAAGTTAAAGAAAATGAACTATGAGTCTGTTGACCTTGGGAACCATTTTTATGTATAAAAATCGACACTTCTGATTGTTTTGAATCTCCTAGAAAAAGGAGTTTGTTAAGCTTAGGAGAGGTAGTGCATGTATGCATAGAGTCTCTGCAAGGTGGGTAGAGACCAAGAATCTCATAAGTTCCATAGTTTTGTGAACGAGCATAAGGGGTGTGCAGGAGGTTCTTCGAAGTCTCAAGCTCAGTATAAAGAGTGCAAAGTGCACATCCACACTTAAGTCCTTTAGAGCATATGAATATTAGGAAGGATAGTGATATTTAAGTCTCAAAAGGGAGGATCCTTTCATTTGGAATACAAGAAGATGAGATTCGTTTGGGAGGAGCCAAGGCCTATCACGATCATTGGATTTGGAGGAGTACGGGTACTAACCCCCCCTCCCTAAATCCTTCAGCCTTCATGAGTTCGGAAAAAGTTTTGTATTCGTAGTAAGGGAGATGGATCCTCTGAATTTCGAAGTAAATCAGGACTGTCCATCGGAAGGGATACATATCACTAGATCCCATGGTTCTGAGAGTGGCACTTCAACAGTTTTGAGTCATTGTGTTAACAGGATAAGGAACTCTTGAAGTGTCGAAGATCGAATTCCTAAATCCATGAGAGCCATAGATTTATGGGTCTATGTGGATAGACCCTAACTGTCATATTTAGACCATGGTCAACCCAACATTGACCAACTCTAGGATTCATGAGGAGTTTGCAAAGAAAAACTCTCGAATGTCGAATTCGCGAAGTAACGGGAGTCATAGATCTATGGATCTACATGGTCAGATCTCAACCATGAAATCTGAGGGATGTTAGAAGGCTATCAGTCTGAGTGATGTGGCATAGTGAGATCATCCAGGGTGATGTGGACCTGCAACTAAGGTGCCACATGTGTCACCGAGATATGAATGTTTTGCATACCTCTTATGCCTATTAGAGAATGACACATGTCACCCCATGATGAGGACACATGTCGCCCTTGGCTCTTGTCATGTGTCATCCCTAATACTTACCTATTTGGGCCAAGTGGCTGAAGCCACGTGGAGAGGTTTCGAGACTTTGGGAGTAGGTGTGCAGCAAGACAAAGGGACACTCAACACCAAACGTTGAATGTCGAATGCCGAGGCCGACCGCCATGTGGTCAGATCTAGTTGGAGAGATTTCGGGACTTCGAGAGTAGGCGTGAACTAAGAAAAATGGACGTTCAACGCCGAACGTCGAACGTCGAATGTCGACCGCCATGTGGTTGGAACTACATGGAGATATTTCGAGACTTCAGGAGTAGGTGTGCAATAAGAAAAAAGGGACATTCAACACCAAATGTCAAACGTTGAACGCCATGTGGTCCCCAAATGATAACACCCATACAACTTCAGGAGGCCATATCTTGCAAACCAAAGGTCGGATTAGAGATGATAACAGTCATTAGAAAGCTATGTGTGAGTAGAAGAGGATGAATACCTCAGAGAGATGATTTCAGATGATTAGAGTGAGAAATTTTTTTGATGCCCCATTCCTAGAAAGGGTATTTAGGGGTCGGGTGTGTTACATTAATGGACTGAAGGCTTGGGACCCTGGTATAGTATTTGATGGACTGAATAATCGAGGGCCAACATAGTCTTCGATGGACTGAAGCTACGTAGTTATCGATGTACCGAGGAATCCTCTAGTTTGTCTGACTTGCATTGGGAATCATTATCTTAGAGAACAATCACTTACAACTGTATACTTGTAGAGGTGAGTGGCCCCGATAATCATTAGGCCGACCCCTCTCCTAGTACTGGGATGCAGACCAGGGGAGATAGGGAACATCTACATCCATAGTAGATATTCCCCAATGTAGTCTTTGACAAACTAAAGACTCGAGGTTATTGAGGTGCAATTCCATGTTTCTGATAACATCCATATAAATACATTCATGGACTGATTGTATGGGAATATGTACATTCCAGAACTAATCTTGAGCATTCCAAGAATTCTCATGATCATGTGGGAATGTGGACATTCTAGGATCAATTATGGTCATTTGACCATGAGGTGAATGTGTCTCCAATGTGGTCTTGATTCATTTCATGGGACAAGAATGACCCGAGATGCCAGACACAAGATTATGGAGATGGATCATCAACATAGCTAATGAGGCTCATGGAGAAACTTTTCTATGATGAAAGAATACCAATAACGGTACAAGATATGATTGGAGAATGATTTCCTCTTTGAGAGGGAGTGTTGTTGTTTTGGAAACTTCAGAAAGTCATTCTCCAAGTTGGAAACTAGAAGAAACCCTAGAAGATGATGAAATAGCCCATAAATCAGTTTGGCCCAATAATTTTCCATTTATAAGTCTAGAAACAAGAAGTTGGCCCCATAAATAACCTACGAGATTGGTAAATTAGGCCTAGAAAGTACGTTGGAGAATTAGTATAAATAGCCCATTGAGTTGGCTCATTTTCACTCAAGAATTCTGCTCCTCTTACACAAAATTTCACATATCAAGAAGGAAGATGAGTTGCAACAAGGAATACATTTTCTCTTCGGTTTTATCTCTTTCTTTGGATCGCTATATTCTTGGGGCAATTGCTCTCTCTTGCTAGGGTGGGTTTTTATATCGCAGGGATATTCTTCTTTGTATCAACACGAGAGTCTTGTGCTTGGTTTTCTAGGGAGAGTCTTGTGCTTGGGTTTCTAGGGTTTGATCTTCTGGTGATATTAAAATATTATTCTTCAGATTGGCATGATTTCTTCTAGAGAATATTTGGTTCAGTTTTTCCCATGAGAGGGTTTTCCCAGGATATATCTTGTGTCACTTGTGCATGGTTATCTTTATTTAATCTTGTAATTAGGTTGATATTTTTAGTGTGCAATTATTATACGATTTGGAACATAATAAACTAATTGTCAAGATATGAAAATAAGATAAAAATTCAACATGTGATCAAAGCTAGACCAGTAAAGAGCCATTGCACAAGAAAAAACAAACCAGATTTGAAGAAGTTTTGAATTCCAGTGTTGAAACTTTCCATTTGAAGTGCACCCTACCTCAAGACAATATGCCCTAGTCCAGCTCACCTCCTGGTGTTGTCAGATTGCATTTTCGATGAATTTGAATTTTTAGGGTTTGGAGGCTTATTCAAGATGAATACCAGTTTCAGAGTAGAAGACAAATTGGAAGGTGCCACTAACTTCGGAGCATGGAAGACTAAGATACTTCTTATCCTAGAATAAAATGATCTTCTGGATTACATAAACCAAGACATTCCTGAGCCAGAATAAGATGAAGCGAAGGTAAAGCATAGGAAGAAAACAATAATGACTAAAAGGATCCTCGTAGACTCTGTTAGAGAACATTTGATTCCACACATTGTAGAACTAATGACCTCCAAGGAAATGTACAAGGCCTTGGTAAAATTATTTGAAAGCAATAACATCAGTAGAAAGTTATCTTTAATAAAGCAACTTTGATGCATCAAGATGTCGAAGACATATTCAATCAACACATATTTAACAAAGATATTTGAGATAAGAGATCAAATTAAATATATTGGATATAATTTTCTAGACGTATACCTTGTCACTATATCTCTTAATGGATTACCAATATCATGGGAAAAATTTATTCAGAGCATCTGTGGACGTGAAAAGTTACGAAAGTTTGACAGACTATGGTTTGATTGTGTTCAAGAAGAAACCATAATGTTATCCAGAGAAAACTTGCAGAAACCTACAGAAGAAGAAGAAGAGCAATATTTTGCATCCCATGCAAGAAAATGGAAAGGGAAATTCTGGAAGAAGAATATAGGACCATCAAGAAAGAAGATGGATATTTCAAATATCTAATGCTACATTTGTTATGAGTTTGGTCACTATGCTAGAGATTGTCCTCAAAGGAAAATAAAAGAAAGGAATCATGCATCGATAGACAATGTTAATGCACAAAAGAAAACTAAACTCGATGATGATCCTTGGAGTGATTATTTCTACTAAAATACATCAGGAGGAATTCTACAAATGGTAAGTATAATCTAGTTATTTTAATTTTCTTTTGTATTGGGCCATTTTCCCTGGTACAAGAGCCCATTTCTAAGTAGGTATTTTGATTCATTTTTATATTGGACCATTTTCCCTGGTACATGAGTCCATTTATTATTCTTAATAGGGATATTATCCCTGTATTGGAGGCCATACTTTATTTTTGGTAGAAGGGTCATTATCCCTGGTACGAGAACCCTTATCTTTAATTTGGCAGAGGGGTCATTATATCTAGCATAAGAGCCCCATTGTTCTAGGTTAAGAACAAGAAATGTATGACAACATAACAATAGGTTTGGAAGGACTTAGAGGGAGTCATTTGTCTCAAAGGAAGAGTCACATAAAGTCAACCTTCAATTTGTATAGACTCAGAGGGATTCAATGATTAGAAATAAGCCAACATTGTTTTTTTTTTACACTTTGCAGGATGAAAAGGGACTTGGAGCAGATAACAACATGGTTCAAGGATTCTCCCAGACAGAGGGAGTTGAATTCATAGTTCGAGATGAAGGATCTTGACCGGATGTGTTGGGATTGGAAGTGTGGTAGGGGCCAGATGAGATCTTTAGTGAGGAGATTGAAGAGGTTTAGCACGATGGACTGGAAGTCCATGGAAACTCCTATGATGACACACCTAAAGAAGTTGTGTGACTGGATAGACTTTTGATTTACAAAGAGAACCTTGTATATGGTTGAACCATGACCGTATTATTGGGTTAAAACACAACATGTAGGTACCTGTGTTGTGGTATAGATAGATATGATTGGTATTTGATGATGAAGTGTGATTGCAATGATATACAACTTTTTGGATTGGGAGTGCAGAGGATAGATCGAGCATGTGGGGTGCTACTTTATCTTGGGGATCGACCAAGATTTCCATACAATCATGGAAGCAAGTATATGTATCACTCATATATCACATATAGTGACAAAAATCATGAAGTAGGGTGGCTTTGTAAGGATCTTGCGGGACTTTATCATAGACATGGTGTAAGAGGGAGCAATGAGGCTTCAAGAGATATCCATAGATGAGAAAACAACTAAAATTTTCACCAAGCCTCTGTCAGGGACAAGCTTGGAAGGAATGCAAATGTTACCCTCATAGAGTATTGATGATTGCAGCATCAAGAAGACATTACAAGATTTATCAAATGAACTTGATCATGTGGGAATGACCTCGATGTAATCTTTGATGGATTGAATATTCGATTTTCTACTATATCTCCAGGAGGAAAGTATCAGGAAGACATTCCAATATTTTTTAGACAGACTTGACCATGTGGGAATGAACCCAGGGTAGTATTTGATGGATTGAAGGCTTGGGACCTTGGTATAGTCTTCGAAAAACTGAAGACTCAAGGCTCGACATATTCTTCGATGGATTGAGTTCTCGATGGATTGAGGATATCTCCAGTGTGTGCGACTTTCATTGGGCGTCATTCTCTTAGAGAACACTCACTTACACGTGTATACTTGTAGATGTGAGTGGCCCCGATAAGAATCGGGTAGACCCTTCTCTCAGTAATGATTTATATACCAGAGGAGATATAATACCCTACTTTTGAGCCCCATATTAAATAATATATTTTTTTAATGAAAGGAGAGAGTGTCCAAACAATTAAAAGGGGTCAGTGTGCCTGGGAAATGTAATTTTTTGATCATTATTAATAATAATTACATCACTGGTTTCTATACAGAAAAGGGCAAGAGTTATAGGGGGCTATGATTCCATAAGAGAGGGGGCTTGAGGGGATAAGTGTTTATTTTATATTTTTATTTACCCATTTTTTTTAATGGAGAATATCTGTTACATGAGCTTCTTGGGGGAAGGCCATGTGGTTCTCTATTTCCAAGAATAATATAAACCAATATTTGGTCTATTTGGGGGGTTCTTCAATCGTGCACTTGTTCACTGATTCACTGATTCATTCATTCATTCATCGATTCACTCTTTATTAATTTTGATCTTTGCTTGGGAAAGAGAAACAAAATGTGGAGAGGATCCATGGTTTGGCTTGCAGTAATGACTGTTGGTGTATTCTAGCCATGAATTAATGCCTACATGTCTGAGATGCATTGGCATGTGTTAAGTTTTTACCATAGATGTGAATCCTGAGACTCCCAACATGGAGATTCTTGTCTATATGCACTGGAGCCATGGAAGGAGGTGGATAGCTTGAGGAACTATGTGGCAGAGAAGGGGGTCCGTTCTCTTGGGTTGTGTAGGCTGGGTAGATGAGAGCTGGTGTACTTTGGATTGTTGTGTGTGTTATCCACATTTTTGGTTATCGAGATGATATTATGATTATGTCATGATGATGGAAGATCAAACTCTTCATTAAGAACTTTTTCCTGAAGAAGGTTACACTTGTCATTTTCTCA
>JZKD02S1739131.1:188632-247814 GCA_000966675.3 Picea glauca
AGTTCATTCAATATCTAGATCTAGGGAAAGAGTAGTATTCTATCACGTTTTGTTCCAGATCCAGGTGGATCTGGGGAGATTGGTCTGTGTCCGCACTCACGAATTTATCCATAAATAGTGTGTGTTGAGAATCCTGTGAGATATTGAGTGCTGACTAGTTTGGGAAGTCGAGTGACACTCTGGAACCATCCTTGTGGACTCATAGCCCTGGCTCGGGGGTGACATTGCTGTTGAGACTTGGAACAATAGTGTCTACGGTTGGGCTGAACATATTTAGTCTATAACTAGTTGGTGATTCATTTCATTAAAGATTAGTGCTCTCTATGTCATGGTTTCATTTACCTGTATATTTATTTTCGTTGTGTATTTATTTATCTATGAAATTTGTATCTATATTATGCATGCTTGTTGGGTATTGTTGTGCATGACATATGGTTCATTTTTTTTTATGTTGTAGCATGAATCTTGATCTATGCATATGAATATTTCATGCATCTTTATTAATTAAAAATGTATTAGAATTCAGAATTAGATCGTAAACAGAATTGAAGTAGCATGCCCAACATGTGGGTGGTAGGGTATGTTATAGATTGGTATCAGAGCTCTAGTTTTCAACACTAAGCCTAGATGGGCCGAGAAAGAAAAAATGAAGTGAAATTTCACAGAGAATTGATTTTGAAGTGGCCAAATGTCAAGTTACAGTGAATCCATTGAAATTGCAAGGAATTGGGAAAAGGCCCCAATTTATGTTGTTAAATTCATGGGAAATTTGATAAATTTGGCCAAGTGGTGAGATATTCTTAATTCAATATCTGTTCTAGAAAATTCAGACCAAAAATTCATCGAATCTCAAGTTATAAGGTCTCATGAGGGTGCTAAGAGAACAATTTGATTGCGTTTGAAAGCTCATAAGTTGTAGTAGTTTGAGAAATAAAGTAGAGGCCAAGGAGTCAACCCTACAGTGGAGATATCAAAGGTCGAGCCCTTGAAAGATTGAGAAATCCTTCATTGGAGGGAAGAAGAGCCACATAAGAGAGAAAACACAACAGTCATTGATTTGGACAACAATATTAGATCTGGGTTGTTGGATCAAACCCACACGAGAGGAGAGTGCACGACATAGAATATCATATCCCAATCGCTGGATCTGAGCATAGGAGAATGAGAACCGTCGATCATATTTATTGGGCTATAAGTATTGGAAAAAGTGGAGTGGATCTCAGCCATAGATCCCATCATGGAACATGAGTTGTAGATCTCACAATTCAGATATTCATCACTTTAGGAAAAATTGACCCTTCTATTGCCGAGAGGAGAAATTCCTGAAGCTACGAAGTACCAGAGTGAATCTACACCGTAGATCACTAGGAGAGTGCGAGAAGTTGGATCCCCAAGTGGTTCGTCGATTCGAAACTCCAAAAGAAATCAGTTCTGGTTGTGCGGAGTGGAGAATTCCCCAAAGTCCCAAATTTCAAAGTAAATCCCGACCGTCAGTTGTTGGGTACACATTTCCATAGATTTCCAAGTACTTGGAAATTCAACTTTCTGAAGGATTGTGGGTGAAAGTTATTTTGGTGTGAAAATTCCCAATCTCTGAAGTATCAGAGTTAATTCTAGTCAGTGATCAAAGGAGAGTCTCAACCATAGATCTCGTCCCTTCTCCAATTCAACGTTCAATAGTTTGGGAGTGTGGTGGCCGTTTGGAGTGAGAAACCCCAAGCCTGAAGCCCAGAGTTAATCACAGTAATTGGTTGTGGGAGGAGTGTGAGACATCAATTTCAGTTCGACGTTTGGCTATCCGGGAGGTTCTGTGTGTTGGAGTTGGGAAAATTCCTAAGCCTGGAGTCCCAGATTTGATCTCATTCGTATATCAAGGAGAAAAGTTTGGACTGTCCATTTGATTGATGAAGTGTCGTAGGCCACATGGAAGGGGTGTTGTGTGGGGACACTTGTCACCCAGATTTAATACCTTTTGGACCCCAACCTCTTTTTTTTTGTGACACATGGCACACATGCTATGGGTCCACGTCACCATAGGTGACGTTAGCATGTCATGTCATCTCCAGGAGTATGGCCTCTGGGGGTGTCCAACGTCTCTACTAGCGAATGTGTCAAAGACTAAAGTCACGAGTTCATGCAGTTTGTTGATCTGAGACCGTCTGAGAGTTCTCATGACTATCTGATTTAACAGTGGAATGATAAGGTAAGTGCTTTGGCGGGTAAAGCTCTGGGGGAGTTAAACGAATTGAGAGTTGTAATGTCCCATAGTATCAGAGCTTCGAAGCTTAAAATTGATTAAGGACCATCCATCCAAGTGCCCGATTAATTCATAGTCATTGATCTCATTGAAGCCTCTATATGGGATGAGACTGTCCAGTTGACGGGAGATCAAATCTCGACCGTCTGATATACCAGTTGAGTTAATATAAGTGTTTGACAAATTTTACTTTGGGAGAGTTAGAATATTGAAATGGGAGAATATTCAAAGGCCGAAGTCCAGAGGACTTGGTTCCAACATTAGTCTCATGATAAGGTAAAGTGGTTGAGGCACGAAGGGCCTAAAAGTAAAAAATCCCTCCGACATTTGTGAACAAGAAGAATAAGTGAAAAGTGCTAGAGGAAGGCACTAAAGAGTGAATAAGCCCGTGGTTTCGAGCCGTGGTCACATGGAAAGTGGGTTGAAGGAAACACCAGTGAATAGTTCGAATTATGTACTAGTTAAAGAAGTTGTGGAATATTTCGACAAGATCCTATTGAAAAACAAAAGAAAAGGGGTTGAAGGTGATTTTTGTTTTCAGGAAGCCATAACTTTCATCTCAAATATCAAATTGGGGAAAGATTATAGTTATTGGAAAGATGATTTAGAGGAGAATAACATGGACTTTTTATATATGGAGAATGATAATACATTTCTTCATGAATTGAGAAGAAAAAGGACCTGTAACATTGTTTGGCATTTTTTTCTTATAATATGCATAATTCTAACAAAATGGTTGCTTGCACATTTTGTAGAATTAGGGGGTGTAAACACATCAGTTCATTTTAAGAATGCATATTCAAGAAATGGAAGAGGGAGAGGGAGCCTCCAGCCATGAGAAAGAGGCCAAAGGTTAAAATATCAGTGTTGGTAATGTAGAGACATAATCCAATGGACACAAGGATAGAGGGGAGCAAGAAACATTGATAGAGACTGTGAGAAGCCTGGAAATAGAAGTGCAGAGTTACAAAGAATACAATGAGATACTGATGAGAGAAAAAAATTATATAAATGCTCAAGTGATGCGAATCTTAAATCAGTTGCAAAGGAAAAAAAAGAATGGATCAAACTCAAAACAAGGGGAAGAGGGAATATGTCATGAAAGAAGAGATGATTGCAGAAGAGTTAGTTATTCAAGAAGTGCTAGCAGAACTCATAGACATAACTCACCCCCCTACTCAACAAGGAAATTATATGCATCTGAAGATTCCATAAGTGCTATAGTGGGAAAACCCCTATGGACTACACTATGGTTCAACATGTAGGTAGATTTAACTGTCTAAAAGACTCCTACCTTTCTAACTACCCCGAATATATCCTAGACTCATACATGAAAGACAAAGTGATATGGATCAAGTAACTTTACCTTTTACTCCATGTTCGGTGTCTATCCTATTATGCTTGATAGCTCCACTGATTGCAAGCCTCCTCCCAAGGTTGACCTACATTCACAAACACATAAACAGGAAACTACAAACATGCATCTCATATATAAATCATGGGTTAGATGTTAGAATAAATCATAAATCACATACAAATATTTGACACATCATATTTCGGGACAAGAAAAGTATTTCTTGTATTGATATCATAATGTTTACTTACAATAAGGTTGGTGAATGCTCCACGAACCTAGTTCGGGATCCTCTTCACCAAGATCCAATTGCGCCTCCACCTATATTTCTTCTCTCACACTTCTTCTAGGGAAATGGAATAGGCTTATGATGGAGGAAAAATGGAAAAATGGGAAATTCTAATGCAAATCTCATAGGGTGGCTGCAATTTCTTGGGGCAAGGAGGGGATGTGAAACGAGTAGAGTTTCACTATTCTTATGCTTGGCTTAGGAATGAGACCTTGAAACCTCCTTTTATATAACAAAATGATGGTTATTCGGTTGGGTGATGGGCTATAGGCGGTGGATCAATTGGGAAACTACCCAATAGCCTGTAATCTCAACGAATTCCTTGCAACTTTTTAATTTTTTCAACTTTTGCAAGTATACGTGGGCTGTAATGGTGTAGCTAGTGTATGCATGTGGGATGTAGTGGTGCAACATGCATGTGTACATAGGAAGTAGTGGTGCAGGACGTGTACATCTTCAAAAATAGTGTTTTTAAGAATAACAACTCAGTGATGGATTGGCAAAAATAGCAAGTAAGAGGGCCAAATTCCAGGTATGCATGTATGGAGCAATTTAGGGTTATAACAGATTCTCCATAATGTGTGAGGTTAGAAGAGCATCTAATGGTCGAAATACATTACAAAATATTCACCAATGTACGAAGCGTGTGAGCACGAGACCAGAGTTCAAGAGGTGCCATTTGCAAAAATAACAATTGTCTCTTCGAGGTGGGCATACCCATGCTCGAGATGAAATAAATCATGGTTTCCAATCAAATACATTGCAGATCCATGTCATATAACTATATAAAGTGTAGCCGCAAGAAATACACAACGGATATACATCTCAAAATCAAATATATACATGTATAGTATCCATCTTCAAGAAGCAAATGACGCCTGATGGTTGGAGATGAGGCCTTCAGAGCTCCAGAAACAAATTCAAGATATTCAAAACTCAGGTAGGAGTGTAATGTGTGTGTACAAATTCAATACCCATAGGTCTTCGACGCCTTGTCAGGAACAAACAAGAGGATCTCAGTGATCAGGAAGAGAACTTCATTGATTTCGAACAAGGACTTGATTGGAATTTCGGGATGGCCAGGCATGAGGTCAAGAGACAAACTGCAGAAAGGATGACTCAAGCTAGGTAAAAATTCCCTTGGGTAAGAGCACGACTGATGATCAAACTCAGGCAACATGACATTGACATAAGTTCATGATGCAGGAGGCAACAAAAACTTTCCATGTGTTTGGAAGGATAACCAAACGGAGGAGGACACAACTCTATGTAGCAAAAATAGCTTCCTAAGGTCATATTAAATCCCAAATCTTGATGAACAAATGAAAGGATGTGCTTTGTCCAAGGGAAAATCATTGTGCTACCAAAAAATAAAATATAATTCCCATCCTCTTTTTGGGGTATTTTGTTTTTGTCTTTTTCAATATTTTTAAAGAGCTTGAAAAATTAAAAAAGAACGCTACATTACAAAGGAGGAAATGAGTGTCGCAAACATATTAATTCCAAGCGCGTGGAACACACTAATCCTCATAGAAAGGAGGCATGTGCAGGAAAATGATACTCGAGGAAAATTCCTTCATGGGTCACGGTGTCAGGTCGCAGAGGCAAAGTGCTACAAGGCTTGAGTATAAGGCATGGTTCAAAGGTTCAGTTGAAAAAAACATGGAGCCAACATTAAGCCAAAGACGTAGAGATGAAAATGTGATTAGGACATGATGAAACCCCCTTCAATGTATTTTTCACAATCCCAAAGAAGGTAATCTAGAGAGTCTGAAAAAATGTAAAAGAAGACTCCACTAAGGTACCTTTTTTGGAAATAGTCTAGTCGGTTTGAAAAATGGATAAACTAGCACCGAAAAGATGTCTATTCAGAACCATTTTAATGAGTGTGACACATACAAGATCACTTAACAATATTCTCAATTTTAAGAAGTCTGAAAAGAGCTTAACTATGGACTCTGTATGGTGTGTTCTTCTAGACCAATTTAAGGAGTGTGAAGGAACAAGGTCACTCAAATATCTTTTCAATTTTAAGGAGTCTGAAAAGAGCTTAACTATGGAATCCATATAGTATGTTCTTCTGGACCAATTAACGAGTGCGAAGGAACAAGGTCACTCGACGATCTTTTCAATTTTAGGGAGTCTGAAAAGAGCTTAACTATGGACTCCGTGGGGGTTCTTGTTTTGTAAATTTAGTCTCGTAGGCCCCAAAAAGGGTTAAACTTATACCTGAGAATACTCTTCTAGCAAACCGAAGTTCCTAGAGTATACCTTTGTTCGTAAATTGACCATTTGGACCAGAAAAGGGGTAAACTGCTGCCAGACAGACGTGCCTTCAAGTTTTAGGTTGGCGAGCGTGAAGGACAACAAGAACGCTTGATAATGTTTTCATGATTAGAGAGTTTGAAAAGGGCTTAAAGAAGACTCATTTTTGGGAGTTCCGAGGGTGAGGCCAAGAGCGATGACATATCATACATATGAGTCTCAATCTCTTAATCATGATAGGACTAAAAGTACTCCCAAGCCTAAAGTCATTAACGATGGCATGGACGCCAAAATGCAACTAGGATCTACCTAGCGCATCCATGTAGAGGTAGGATCTACCACCTCACCGTGACACTTATAAAGTAGCAATAATGGTTCCATACCGCATTTTTGTGGGATTGATCCCATGGCAAAGCGAAAAAGACAACGAGATGCATAAATTGGAGGTGGAATCCTAACTTAAATGCAAAAAGATGGAAAAACGACTTTTACCAAAGGATATTTAAAAGTGACCCATCTCCCAAAAAGTCACCGAACCTAAAATCAAAGTGTGTTGTAACACCCAATAAGAAACTCAAGAACTACACTAAATGTTTTTCAATCCGGAAAAAACGACAAAAGTGTTCAAAAAAGTGGCAAAAAAGGCCAAAAAAGTCTATAAATAGAAGCTGGCAGCTCATTTTCACCATTGCAAATTGAGAATTATCCAAAAAGTGAAAAAAGACCCCTTTGCTAAAAGAGTTGATTCCAGGAGCTTTAGAGGACGAAACAAACTTCCGCTCAGACCAAGTAAGTACAAATTCATCCCTCTTGCATTTCTGGACCTCTTTTATGTATTTCTTTTAGTTTTTTTGGGGGTGCACCCTCCTAAAAAAGGGTGGCCCTACGTGTATGCGGGTTGTCTAAGGACATCCTGCGTATGCCCATGGGAAGAAAACAATCTGCCTTCGTGCATACGCGAATGTGTCTAAGACAACCTACATACACCCTCAATAACATAGGAAAAATAAAAAATCAAGAGCTAACTCCCCCCATGAACTTGTCATGTAACATGATGTATGTCCACTGGAGAGAGAGGGAGAATGAGGACATTGATATCTTGGTTGATGAGGAACCTGCTACTATCGTCACATTGAAACAATGCGGGTTATGGAGGTTCTATTGGTGTCCACTCATGAGGGCATAACCCAGGCTGCTAAATGCCTTGGTGGATTATTGGCATCCTGACGCTGAGGCGTTTATGCTCGAGGGGAAGTCATTGAATCTAATGAATGAAGACATATACTTCTTGAATGGCCTCTCGAGGAGAGGGGAACCAGTCAACTTGTGTTCATTTCCCCCGAGCCCCACAACATCGCCGAGTGGATCGAAATGCATTGCGAGGTCAACACTGAGCAAGTAGGTTCTCATGTGCCAATCCACAATATCACCAACCTATCACTGAAGGTGATAGTTTTACTCATTGGGAAAATCACTGGATCCATGGCCTTACATTAGGCCTCCCAGGTGCATGTGTATTGTGTGGTGCAGTGCTTAAATGCATGAGTTTTTTATTAGAGCACAACCATGCTTGACTGCATGAAGAGGCAGTTCATAGCGTGTTGAGGGCGGAGTAACAAAAACTTTAGGTTTGGTACCGTTTTGTGCTCTTTCTTCTTTGCGAGGGTACCCAACCTTAGTCTATGAGAGACAGTGCGGGGGCATGTGGCCTCCTTCCCAATAGTGTGTAGATGGGTGACATTGTTGCCACAACAAGGGGGAGGAAGCACCATAGAGGCCTTCAAAAAAACATTTTTTGACTGGTGCGCATGACATATTCCAGCGATAGAGGACTACCCCTATGCTGGAATCAACTTTTCCAGGGATCCAGACATGCCTGTACCTCTTGGAGGGGAGCAAGGAGAGATAGGTAAAAAAAAATTTAAAGTTATTTATTTTTTAGTTTCTTTTTATATATATCATTTTTATGTGTACCAAAGTATCTGAAAACTATGTATCTATTATGTACAGATGTGGGACCAATGTGTCCGACAAACTTCTCGAGGACCAAGTGACGTCCTTGACTAGAGGCAGTACCAATAACAACCGCCAGACCAGTAGCAGGAGCAGGGGGACCTCCATCCAGACATGCTGAGAGAGTTTTGAGATGGGTGGAGTGGAACCTCACCGCGCTCACTCATGCAGTTCCCATGACCAAGATTGAGGATCTCCCGCTATCGATGCAACCTCACGTAGTTGGGGTGCCACGAACCTGGGTCCAACTCTTCTGCCATTTGGAAAACGTCTTCATTCATTATGGCATGGCTAATAGGCCCTGTTCTTAGCTAGGATGGATCACTTATGTGCCGAGGGCACTCTTTGTATATTTTTTAGGGCATAATCCCTGCGATGTATGCCATATTTATATTTTTGAGGCGTTTGCGCCCACTGATGTACTCTGAAATTTATGGATATATATGTGTGTGTGTGTGTGTGTGTGTGTGTATTTACATATTTAATTCTTATGGATCACATTTCTTTACAAATGTATGTACATGTGTATGTGTGTGCAATATGCCAATATAATACTTGATTATCTAGAGCATCTGTCATTTGATTTAATCTCCTAGGAACATGGATATACATAATTTAATCAAAGCATCATTATAAGAGACGTACCCTAAGGAACCATCGGTGTAAAGTAGGATATAAATGTGGTAAACCCCATTTAACTGGGACACAACCAATTGAGCATCTAAGTAGACCTGAAGGTGAGAGATACCATGCGACAAAGTGTCACGAAGAAACTCTATCACTGCGTTGTATTTGATGACATTGTTTGTGGCGTCACCTAAACAAATACCTCCAGAATATAACAATTGGTATTGAGGCGTGAAAATCACCCAAGATGCAAAAGAAAGTGTCCGAGTGTGTTAGTTAGCTCCATCCGCAAACCCAACAAACACCTCTAATTCACTTGACATCCGCCATAGTGAAAAATCTGACATAAATAATGACATGTCCATAAAACAAAAAAGATAAAAAAACTAAATGTATAAGAACTATACATATGTACAAGAAGTCACCCAAGGCGACCCACCTATGAGTAATACTTCTTGAGGTAGAACCTATTTCTAGGCTTCGCCAAAGAATTTCCCTCAAAGTCAACTAGATGATAAGCACCCTTCTTTAGTACCTCCTTCACGATGAAAGGTCCAAACCACATGGGTTTGAACTTTCCTGCCCCCAGGGGATCTTTATCTTGGCCGTAGACCAAGACAAGGTTGCCTTCGGAGAAAATCCAAGGACGAACGGACCGATCGCATTAACACTTGACTCGTTGCTTGTGAGCCTCGTTGGCCAAGGCTGCATCACGATGTTGCTCATCGATCCACTTGAGAGATAATAAGCGTTCTTCAAGTGGTGAAGTGTCTGGAAATAACTGTACTACCAACTTTAGAGATGGGATCTAGCACTCTATAGGCAAGACTGCTTCCTGCCCGTAAATGAGTTGAAAAGGTGAGAAAATGATGGTAGTATTTACAGATGTTCGGTAGGCCCATAATGTCGAGTACAACATCAAATGCCAATTTGACTTGGAAGAATTGATCATTCGTTGCAGAATAGTCTTTAGGGACTTATTCATAGCCTCCACTTGACCATTCACTTGTGGGTAGTAGGGTGATGAATGCTCTTGCCTCAACCCAAGAGTTGATGTTAACTCAGACATCATTTTATTATGAAAGTGACTTCTATGATGATATAACGATGCCCCTTGGCTGAGGCCAGGTGGCATGTAGTAAAATCAATCCCCCACTTGGTGAAAGGACTAACTGTAATGATGGGAAACATAGGAGCGGGGTGTGCCCTCATCTTCCAAGAGAATATCTAACACGGGTGGCACTTCTTGACCGATTCAATGCAATATCTGATTAACGTCGGCCAAAAGTAGCCAGATCGTAGAATGTTTTGGTTTGTTTCCAACCTAGAAAAATGACCACCACATTCTCTAGTGTGGCATTCGTTAAGAATGAGTTCCGATTCTTCGTGAATGAGGCATCGACGAAGAATGAAATCTACACCTTGATGATACAAAGTGTCATCGAGTATGAGATAGTTTCATGCCTCATGGCATATATGTTGACACTCATCACGAGAAGTAGAGGCATGGCACTTCAAAGTCTGGAGATAGACTAGTATATATCCATACTAGGGGTCCGAAGATGAAATCAAAAAAATATCTCCTTTAATCGGTGATTCTTTGAGCATAACATCACGTGATTCAACTGGAAGTTCCGAGATAAGTTCTGCAAAGACCAGTGACTTTTTGGACATCACAAAAACAAAATCCAAGTCAAATTCCTGGAGGATAACAATCCATCTACTGATCTTTCCGGTGATGACACATCATGTCAACACGTATTGAAATAGATTCACAATGACAATGAAGGTAGTCTTACAAACCAGAATATAATGACAGAATTGCTAGACAACATGCACTGCTGCCAACGCCATCTTCTCAACATGGGAGTAGTTGAGTTCTAGTCCAAATAGGCCTCAGCTCAGGTAATAAATCACATGCTCTTCAAGCAGATCATCTTCTTGAACCAAGACCATATCGATGGTCGACTCTGCATCGGCTAAGTACAATAAGAAATCTTTATTATAATTGGGAGGCTCAAGTAGAGGGGCAGATGTGAGGGCACATTTCAACGCTTTGAAAGAGCATTGGGCAGTTTCATCCCAACAAAAAGGGACTCCCTTATTCAATAAATGCATGAACCCTTTAGTGATCTCAACATAGTTTACGATAAAAATTCTAAGAAATTTTGCTTTGCCCTGTAAGCTTTTAAGCCGAGGGACTGTGCACAGGGTAGGAAAATGAACTATTGTCTCAATATTTAGAGGATTGACCATGATCCTTGTTGTTGAAACTATGAAACCTAGAAGACGACCTGAAGTCACGCAAAAACTACATTTTTTTTTATTCAAGCGAATCCGATAGTAACGATATTGCTCAATGATTATTCAGAGGTGTGTGGGATGATCATCTCTCTTACGATATCATGATGCTAAATCATCAAGATAAGCCTCGACTATATGTCTATAGTCCTGGAAAACAAAAGACATGGTCCACTGAAAAGTGGCTCCAACATTCTTCAGGTCAAAAGGCATCTTACGATAAGAAAATGTGCCCCACAGACAGATAAAAGTTGTTTTATGCTGGTCTTCGGGTTTGATCTGAATCTGGTTAAATCCCGAAAAACCATCCATGAAAGAAAAGACCTCATATCCTATGCATTCATCGACAATATGATCAATGAATGGGGTGGGGAAATTATCCTTTGGACAGGCCTTTTTCAAATCATGAAAGTCTATACACATGAAAATCATTCCTTGCTTTGGAAAGGGATCTGATACCCATTGAGTCAATTGAACGGGGTAGATGAAACTGACTTTGATCAGTTTTTCTACTTCAGCCTTAATAGTTGTCACTTTCTGAGGATTCACCGGATGAAGCTTCTATCAAACCATCTTGGCGTCAAGATAAGTCATTATCTAATGTTCAAAGATTATTGGATCAATTCCTGGAATTTCCTCGTAAGACCAGTCAAAAACATCTCATAATTCTTTAAATAAATATTTGTAGATTTAAATCTCCTCGGGGGAGTAGTCCGCTCCAATGAAGACATTCTCCATGACAACAAGGGTCCTGGAGATGTCAATAGGTATCATTTCAGCGATGGTTTCCATATTACCCTTGACATAAAATGCATGCATAGCTAGAGGATTAATAGGACAAGACCTATCTCTAGTCATAGTCAACACGAATTCACCTACCTCTATTCTTCTTAACTCTGGGAGAAAATAAGATATTTGATGGAGATCATCCCAAGATTTGTCTGGACAAGTCAATGCCTCTATAATATCCTTATCATAAGGCAAGACCAAATCTAAATAATCAGTAGTGGTGATGGAACCTTGAGTCAAAAAAGGCTTGAGAATTGGATCTAACTCCTGTGCGGGAGTCAGATCAGGGTTGGCCAAAGCTTGTTGGAAATATTGTACACAACTTTTGTCATGGAAAAGGGCATGGACATGCCAAGATTCCTTGTCCCTTGAATTGAAGCTGATGGGGAAGGAAGAGTGCATAGATCACTAAAGTAAGTCATACATAATGACAACACTTGAAAAATTTCAGCCCTAGGATGGTTGGGGACAACCGATATGAGCTGGACATTGTTGGAAGGAGGCGAGTAATCGAAATTACCCATCAATGGAGGGAAAAAATCAATCCCCACATTGATGATGCCAGGCTGAGGGTTATCAATCATCGGGACTGTGGATGCCCCCGATGAAGGGTCAATCATGGAGAAGGACAACTAGTCAATGGTTATGATTCTAACCTCATGTGGAAACAATAAGAGCCGAAAAACTGTGGCAACCACTTCATGCATTGCATAGGTCCAACTCCTTCCTAACAGGAGGTTGTAGTTGAGAGGTGCATCGACCACTTCAAATTCAATGCACATGGTCTTCCCTCCCAACTGCATGGGGAAAGAAGGGATGATACCATGTGGTCTAAAAGAGATACCATCGAAAGTGGTAAGAAAAGTAGGTGATAGAGACAAAACGGGTTGGCCAATGGCCTTCCAACATGCCAATGACATTGCGCATGTCAAGGTGCCCTCATCAACCACCGTACGAAAAATATTCTGAGTAAACAATTTTTTGGGGTGAGCCATTGCTATATGAAACACAACGTGGTAAGGGAGACGAGGTTTCAAGTTGGTTGTATCAAGCATTACTATTCCTGGATTATAGGTCTCAACAGATCCTAAAGCAGACAACAAAGCCTTTCTCTACGAAGTGAATCTCTGGAGGACCTCCAAAGAAAACATCACGCAAGGCGTTTGTGAAAAATAATCCACCATAGAGTAATTCAAGGCGACCCTAACATTCAAATTAGGAAAATATTTCTTGAACACCTCTTTCGGGATGCGTGTCATTGTTTCACCCATCATCTTCTCAATCTGGAGAGGAACATATGGGTTTATGGCTTCATTACCCTTTTCAACATATTCTGGCATTATGTAGTCATGTGCCCTAGTTGCTATGTAAGCATCACCTTTCATCATATAAATGTTCACGACTGAGGGATTACTAGAATATGGAGGGGGTCCCTGACTACCCCCATCTGTGCTCAAAGAAGCTTGAGTCATTTTTTTCCCATGTGGAAATGGGTTCATTAACAAAACAGGCTACTGCTGCGCTAATAACTTCCGGGCCTTCGCAAGATGAGGCAACAAGTGAGTTGGATGGTCTTGTGTGCAAATTTTACATAGATACTTTGACTTTCTCTTCTCTGTGTTTCCCCCACGAACATCGTTGGTGGGTTTCTTATCCCCCTTACCCTTCTTGTTTCATTGTTTTTTATTTCTGTCAGGCTGTTGGTTGGCCTTTAGGTTCGTCGACTACACATTGTGTACATTTGACATTTGATTAGGGGGAGCAACCAAACTAGAGGTTTGGCTGGCCACTGTCTGTTGTATCGGAAATTGATCAGTGGGATTTGCTTGTGTTGAACCAACTATACCATTGGCATGTGGTCCAGACTTGTGTTTGGCCTTGTCAAGGATGGACCATGGCACATCTGGAAAAATATCATATATTAAACCAAACTGAGAGTATATCAGCTCAACGTTTTGAGCTCTCATTATCATCTCTTCCTCTGAAAAAACTCCTGATGTTGCAACATCCTTGGATAACTGAGGTACCAAATACTTAAGGAACCACTCTAGTAGGAAATTCGGTGAGACTGGTACTTTTATCAAACTCTTATGACATTGCCATTCTTGAATTTTATCCGAGATATGATCAACCTTTGTTTTCTCAAAGTTGGACAACAATTCAGTGTTGACATCATATCTCATAGGTATTTGGAAATGGTTTAGGAAAACCATTGCCAAATAGAGAAAGTAAGAGTATATTGAGTGGTCAAGCTTGATGTAAATTGTTTTGGTACTCCCGATAAGAGTGCGTTGAAACAAGTGCAACTCTATGGAGTCGTCTCGCAACGAGTTCGACGAGCACCATAGGTGAAAAGTGGTCACATGATCACTTGGATATTCATTAGACTTACCCTCAAAGTTTGGAATGTCCAAGAGAGACTTCGTCAGCATGGGAGGCCAATGCGGATCGTGACAAATTGGGTCGTTTAACAACCTTGACAAGTCTAGAAAATTTAATGTTGCCAGAAATAGTAGTTTGGGCTATTTTCTATGTACAGGAAGAAAGGAGCCTCGAGTTTGACTAGCACAAGGTTGCCAGGAAAAGTTGGGTTGCTGACCAGGGTTCTGGTAAATACCATGGCCTTAGCCAGTGAAGGGATACTGGGTTTGTTGGGACATCATTGGATGATTCCCATAGTTGTACATTGAGGGCTGGGTGGCGATTTCTCCCTGCATTGTGTTCCAAAGATTCTGGAAAGGGTTGCCCCCTGTCGATCTGACGTGCATAGGTATTGAGCCTTTCTCGGGGTTCCATTAAGAATGGAAGGGGTTTCCCTCAGTCAAAATCCTTGATGAGGGAACTTCTCCCTGCCACATATTCCAGAGTCTTTGTGAGGAGAATACTCCTATGTTTCCCCCCTGTGTAGGAATAGTACTTTGCACAAGATTTTGTTGTCCAAAACTAGGGCTACCCCTAACAGAGACGACAAATGACGGGAAAGAGTTATTTCCAAACACGTTGAACAAAGAGAACAACATTGAACCCACTGATGTGGTGTAGGAAGAAGGTCCTTGAATACCTACTCTAAACAAGCTATAGTTCATGTTCGACCTGACGATTTATTGGGGAGCACCGCCAGACGAGGGGGACGAAGGAGGTATATTACCCCCACCATAAGGGATAACATTATAGGGGGCTGAGGTGCCCCCCATGGACCCTTGTAAAGGAGTGTTTGAGCTCCCTGCCCCTAGACCCATGGTTTATAGGGTGGAGTAGGTGAGGACAAAGTTCATATCAAAGTCAAGCATCCTGTATGAAAACAGAGGGTTTGTGGCACTCTGTGTGAATGGAGAAGTGGTCGTCACCATTGACGACATCAGACCACTGCCCGAAATAGAAATGGTCAAAACCATTGTGTTCTAGACCGACGAAGGTGGGTTAGGAGGTGAAATTCCCCCAATGGTGGCAGTTGTTGAGGGAGTGTGAGGACTCCCTGACGAAGTAGCAACATTTTCTTCCATAGCTTCTTGAAAAACTATCTAATTCTTGTGATGTGTTACCCTTGGAGGGGAAACCTGTATCAAAAGTGGCACCGACAAGTCAGTGATTAGAGGTTTAAACGAACCAAGAGCTTCCACTCCAAGGTTATAAATAATCGGTTCCCTCGGATTCGAGTGGTCTCCTCTCGGAGCTAGATTGGGCATAGTTTCCTGCAACTTGGTCACATCAAATGACCCTTGCTAGTCAAGTCTTCACCGTAATGGTGGCGGTGGTGGCTCCAATGTAACCGGTGACATGCCCAGAAGCCTTCGTGACTGACAGGGCTCTTGATATTCCACTTTGTGAGAAGATCAATGACACAGTAAGGATTTTACTAACGTTGAAAACCAAGCACAGACTAGAAAATTTCCTACAATATAAAGCAAGAAAAACACTATCTAGTTGGAAGAATAGTTATGCCAACCAACACTAGAGAAACTTACTGGTGCAAGTGAAACTTGAACACGGAAGCACCCTGTAGGTATACCCTACAAAGCATGGCCTGATGTCTGCCCTAGGTGGTATACCTTGATAATCACCTATGAAAGTCCCTAAAATAAAGGAAACTAAGTTTCCATCTCACGAACAGTAACCAGGTGGGTATAGTTGATAGTCGGGTGGACCGCAATGATCAGGGTAACAAAGCCCAAAACCTATGGATCACTATGATCAGGGTAACAAAGCCCAAAACCTGCCGAGGGTATTGGAAGAAAGTGGTCCGTAAGACAACTGAGGATATCAAATGGATTCGGGGTCCATGAAGCTTTGTAAGCAAATTCAACCAACAATATCCCACAATAACTCCTCAATATGCATTCCCCACTACGCTTGGTCTGACTTTGGAGGGGTTATCTCTCCTACCTTTCTACACATGACCTCGTGTTTATCCCCTGTGCTAGAGGGGGGTCCTGGATAACTTTCATGTTTACTGAAATTTTTACACTCCCTAGCTCTGACTCCAATGTTTGTTTATAAGCCTTGAAGAGTTTCCTCTGCAACCTAATTCAAGGATCTAGCCTAGACTAGTTGATTGACCCTACAAACATAAAGTCTAGTTGATTTTAAATTAGCACTAATTTTAAATGGATTGTTTTAAGTCAAGGAAACAACAATGAAACTAGTGGTGTGTTTTAAGAGATGAAAAAGAGGAGAAGTAAAATAAACTGAAAGAAAAATTACTTCTAGTTAACAATAAATATTTGCAACTAACTCTTTAACCTACTTTTCGTAACTAACTTTTTCTAAGATCTTTTAAAGGAAAACCTAAAACAAATTTTTTCTTGAGTACGAGCTACTTAATGTTCTAAGCAATCAATAAAGAACTTAAGAAAATAACTCTTTTTCCTAACAATCAAAGTAACTAACCCAACTACTTAACCAAACAAAAAAATGAAATATTTTTCTATTCTTTTTTTTTTATGCTTCAAACAAGAAACTTGAAATAAATTCTTTTTCCTTTTCTTTAAATCAAGCGAAAGGGGAAAAAGTGAAAAATAAGACAAGACTGAAAAATGACCTCTGGCCCACTGTGGATCGTAGGGAGTCACTAAAGACACCTAACATGTTGATCAACAAAAATCAAAGACTTTCCTAAAACCCTTTTGAACTAAACACAAGAAATATTTGAAAATATAACCAAACTGACATCAAACCCATGCTTCGACTCTAAAAACAAAGACACTATACTTAGTCAAGAAACCCTAAGAAGTGAAACTTCAATCAGGGAAGAGGTTGACTACCTCTTCTTAAAGAAAATATTTCTTGACACATGCACACTACTAATGCTTAAGAAGTTTGTGTATGTATGCGAGCTGTCTAAAATTAGGGTGCATATGTACGTGATCTGACCCACAACAGGCTGCGTACACCTCTGTACTTCTAAAAAAAAGAGTAAAATAGATAGACTGACAGGGCAGGGAGAACTGTTATGACACCAATAGGTGACTAGGATCCTTTGAAGTCTCAACAGACTCAAAAAAGAAACTCAAAAGGTATAAAACCAATCAAACACCCAAAAAATTCCCTAAAACCCTAAAGGCCTCCCTAGTATGGTCTCCAGTTCTGCTATAACAGGAAAAACCCCCTATGGACTACATTAGGGTTCAACATGTAGGCAGATGTAACCGTATAAAAGTCTCCTACCTTTATAAATACCACGAATATATCCCAGACTCATACATGAAAGACAAAGTGAGATGGATCACGTAACTTTACCTTTTACTTCACATCCAGTATCGATCCTCTCGTACTTGATAGCTCCATTGACTGCAAGCCTCTTCCCAAGGATGACTTGCATTCACAAATAGATAAATAGGAAACTACAAACAAGCATCTCATATATAAATCATGCGTTAGATGTTAGAATAAAGCATAAATCACATACAAATATTTGACACATCATATTTCGGGATAGGAAAAATATTTCTTTTATTGATATCACAATGTTTACTTACAACAAGGTCGGTGACTGCTCCACGAACCTGGTCTGGGCTCCTCTTCACCAAGCTCCAACTGCACCTCTGCGTATCTTTCTCCTCTCATAGTTCTTCTAGGGAAATGGAATAGGCTTATGATGGAGGAAAAAGGGAAAAATGAGAAATTCTGATGCAAATATCACAAGGTGGCTGCAATTTCTTGGGGCAAGGAGGGGATGTGAAACAGACAGAGTTTCATTGTTTTTATGCTTGGCTTAAGAATGAGACCCCAACACCTCCTTTTATATGACAAAATGATGGTTATTCGGTTGGGTGATAGGCTATAGGTGGTGGATCAATTGGGAAACTACCCAATAGCCCATAATCTCAATGAATTCCTTGCAACTTTTTAATTTTTGCAACTTTTGCAAGTATACACGGGCTATAATGGTGCAACGAGCATACGTACACGGGTTGTAGTGGTGCAGAAAGTGTGTGTACATGGGTAGTACTGGTGCAGGATGCATACATCTTCAAAAACAGTTTTTTTAAGAAGATCAACTCAGTGATGGCTTAGCAAAAATAGCAAGTAAGAGAGACAAATGCCAGGTATGCATGTATGGAGCAATATAGGGTTATAACAATAATTAGTCCAGAGGTCTCTCATGTTAGGCACCAAATAAGAATGCATGAATTGGATAGTTTTCAAGGAGAGTTGAGGAATCTTAAGCTACCATCCTTTGATGGTGAAAGAGGAAGGGAAGACGATGTTGAAGCATGGTTTCTTGGACTCAAGAGGTATTTTGAATTGCATAAGTAATCATCAAAACTAGAATCCATAATTGCCACATACCATTTACATGGGAAAGTTGTTGTGTGGTGGGATCAAATAAAGAAAATTGAGCACATTAATGAAATAAGGATCACTTGGAAGTAGTTCAATAAATATTTTCAGAAGGGGTACCATTCATATCACTTCTATGACAAGAAAATGCAGGATTTATTTGAACTCGGGCTGGGAAGCATGACCATGGTAGAATATGAAAAGAAGTTTGTGGGGCTGCTAAAGTATGTAGGGTTTATAAAAGATGAGAAGGTGAATGTATATAGGTTTTTGAGTGGACTTCCATCCTTTTATAAAGATAAGATTCAATATGATGAACCTAGGACTTTGACTAAGACCATTAGGAAGGATAAGTACCTATATGAGCAAGGCAAGGGAAGAGAATCCATGTGGAAATCTTGGAAGGATAAGAAGAAGGAGAAATATGATTAGAGAAAGAAAGGATTCAAACCTCCTTTCAATAGAAATATCCCAAATAAAAATCATCCCGACCAGTATTATAGGGATGAATCCAAGAGAGAAGATACCTTGGGAAAAAGGGGAAGGCCACCAATACAATTTTGGGGATGCAAAGAAGATCACATGTACAAGGATTTCCCTCACATAAAGGAAAAGTGAAGACCATTCACAACATCCAAGAGGATACAACACTATAATACATAGGAAGAATATATGCATCCTTAGATGATCGACAAGCAGAGTACCAATCCAATATGATTGAGGTGGAAGGTAAGATCATTAACCAACCTGTTTCTATTTTAGTTGATTTAGGAGCAAGTCATTGTTACATTGATGCTAAAATAGTGGATAGATTACATTTGGAGAAAATTAATCTTATAAATCAAGTTTGGTTCAACTAGTGAGTAGAACCAAAAGGAGAATCCATGATATGGTCAGAGGTTGTTCCATAAGTCTTAATGGTGTGAATACTAATGTTGATCTAAATATTATACCATTGATTTCTTATGATATTCTAATTGGAATGGATTGGTTGGACATGCATTATGTTGTCCTAGATTGTCATAAAAAGACATTTACATGTCTAGATGAAGAAGGAAAATAAAGCACTGTGAAAGGAGTTCCAAGACCCATCTCTATGAGGGAGATTTCATCCTTGCAATTGAAGAGATGTTTTAGAAAAGGATTTCAATTGTATGCAGCCCATGTGGAGGAACCAAAAAATAGAAAGGGGCCAATCCTTGAATAATTTTCGGTACTACAAGAATTTGAAGATGTATTCCAAGAAATACCAGGGTTGCCACCAAACAGGGAGATAAATTTTTCTATTGATTTAGTGCTAGGGGATGCCCCAATGTCAAAAAAACCTTACAGAATGAGTACACCATAATTAAAAGAATTACAAATGTAGTTGAAATAATTGTTGAAGAAATGGTACATATGTCCAAGTGTTTCACCTTGGGGAGCACCAATAATCTTTGTCAAAAAGAAGGATGGAACTTTGAGGCTGTGTATTGACTTTCAACAGCTGAATAAATCCACTGTAAAGAACAAGTATCCTCTACCCAAAATTGATGACTTCTTTGATCAGCTAATAGGGAAAAATAAAATTTCAAAGATAGACTTGAGATCGGGATACCATCAGGTAAGAATCAAGGAAGAAGACATCAATAAGACAACCTTTAGAACCAGGTATGAGCATTATGAATTTGTAGTGGTGCCATTTGGATTTTCCAATGCAACGGTTATGCTTATGTGCTTAATGAATGACATATTCATAAATTATTTGGATAAGTTTGTCATAGTATTCTTGGATGAAATACTTGTCTATTATAATTCATAGGAAGAGCATGAACATCACCTAATATTGGTATTGCAAGCACCGAGGGAACATCAATTGTATTCCAAGCTTAGTAAGTGTTCTTTTTACCAAGAACAAATACAATACTTGGGACACATTATTTCAGAACAAGGTATAGCAATGGATCCAAAGAATATTGAAGCCATTAGAGGATGGCCAACACCCAGTAATGTTTCAAAATTCATATCTTTTATGCGGTTATCTAGTTACTACAGAAGATTTATATTAGGGTTCTCTAAGATTGCTCATCCCATCACTTATTTGCAAAAGAAGGGAATTAGATTTGAATGGACCTCTAAGTGTGAACAAAACTTTAATTTGTTGAAATAATTACTTACTAGTGCTCCTATTTTAAATATTTTTGACCCAAATGGAAGTTTTGTGGTATGTACAGATCCATACAAGGAAGGACTTGGTGGATTCTTGACTCAAAATGGACATGTCATTGGTTATGAGTCTAGAAAGCTTCAAGAGTATGAGAGGAGCTATGACACACATGACTTGGAACTTGCTTCCATTATTCACGCTTTGAATATGTGGGGGAATTATCTCTTGGGGAAGAGATTTGAATTGAGAATAGACCATAGTGGTATGAAATATCATTTTGAACAACCAACTTTGAATGCCATACAAAAGACATGGTTGGAATTTTTAAGTGAATATGATTTTGACATCAACCATATCAAAGGAAAAGAAAATAAATTTGTTGATGCACTTAGTAGAAGAGTACATCGCATGCATGCTACAGTTGTTAGTATGCATCTATTAGATTTAAAGAGAAAATTTTTAGCTGTTGTTTTCACAGATCAACATTACCTACATGTACAATAAAGATTACAAAAAGAAAATGTACAACAAAAAATTAAATAATATGAGATGAAAGAATATGGATTACTTATGAAAAAAAATAGAATTTATGTTCTTAGTTATGAAGAGCTTAGGAATTTTGTACTAAAAGAAATGCATAATGTTCCATATGTTGGACATCCTGGTTACCAAAAAAAAATTACAGTAGTGAGAAGCCAATTCTTTTGGCTAGGAATGAAAAAAGATGTTGATTACATTTCCAGATGTATGGAATGTCAGAGAGTGAAGGTTGAGCAAAGGAACCCAATGGATTTGCTACAACCATTACCAATTCCAGAGAAGAAATGGGAAGTGGTAACCATTGATTTTATAACTAAATTGCCCAGATAGTAGTGATAAGCCAATTCTTTTGGCTAGGAATGAAAAAAGATGTCGTTGATTACATTTCTAGATGTATGGAATGTCAGAGAGTGAAGGTTGAGCAAAGGAACCCAACATATTTGCTACAACCATTACCAATTCTAGAGAAGAAATGGGAAGTGGTAACCATTTATTTTATAACTAAATTTCCTAGGACAACAAGAAAACATGATTTAGTCATGGTAGTGGTTGACAAATTAACAAACTTTGCTCTTTTTGTTCCTGTAAATACAATTCATACAACAACTAATATTGCATAAATTTACATGAGGGAGATTTCTAGGGGGCATGGGATAACTAAGGAAATTGTCTCAGACAAAGACACAAAGTTTAATTCAATTTTCCCCGCGGGGGGATTGTTTAAAGGATTTGGTACAAATATGAACTTTATCACAACATACCATCCATAGCCAGATGGGTAGAGAGAGAGATTTAACCAAGTAATTGAAGACATGTTGATAATGTATGAGATGGATAAGCCCTCTAAGTGGGAATATTACTTTCACTTGGTTGAGTTTTCCTATAATAATGGGTATCAAGCTTCATTGAAAATGATCCCATTTGAAGCTTTGTATGTGTTACACATTATTTTCGCCACCCCCGTGATCACTAATGATATGTGTATTGCCTACTTCTCTGTTCCTTGAAGGCTATTGAAGAAATAAGACTTTCTCCTGAGAAATGGAATCATCTTTTCCTTAATGAAAAACCATATCAAAGAATATCGTCACACCTTTCCAGTGTTAAGGGTGCAATGATCCCCAATCATCACATGTTGCACCACATTGGGCTGCGACGCCATCGTAGGTTGCTAATGTTGAGGGTGTGGCGATGCTCAAACAAAGGAAAAAGGTGAATTTATTGAAGGTTCTAGAATGGAATATCTGAAAGGATGAGGTGGAATCCGATCAGTTTGGATCTCACTCACTTCTTTGATTTAGTGGGATCTTGTAACACCCCTATTTCCCTGAGCTTGTAATTAATCATTAACTATAATTATGATGCTATGGCATGGGAAAAATATAAATGTATTATGGTTTAAACTACCAATGAATGACTGTGGGGGTGAAGCCTTGAAGTATTGGCCATGATATCACTATAGGAAAGAGTGAGGATATTGTAGAGAGGGTCAATTAGTTCAAATGACCCAAACTCCCTTTGTTGAGATAATGAGCCTCTCTAGATCCCAAGGAGAGAAATTAGTTAATGAAAAAGGACTGGTGGTTGAACAATCAACCACCCCCATGAATGGAAGCATGGTATGACTAAATAACGTCAGCCCAAAGTACCGTAGGGTTTGACAGACCAAGATGACCGGAGTTCCCTTCTGGCAGAAGAAACATGATGGGTCGAGAACCATCCTGGGAAAAGATATACAAAAAAATAGAGACAAGGAAAAAGATACAGACAGAGAGGAGATCATGCAGAGCTCTCCAACGGATAATGAACAGAAGGTCACGAGCTTGGTTCTGAGTGAGTATATGATAAACCTCGACAAGACCATGATAGAGAAAGAGATCTATGAAAGTTTGCAGAGAACAAAACTTGAGCAGAAGCTGAAACAAAGAAATAATCCTTAAGAAACTATGAGAGTTCCCTAGTGATATCATGGCTTGGCACGGGGGTGGCCAAAGTGATAATAATGAATGCCTCTGAGCCTATGGTTGGGTGGAGAGGCGAATACCGACAGTTAGTTAGTTGGCTTCCACCTGTAATAGATAAGTATTCTCATATCCTATGTAATTGGACTGTAATTGTAGAATAAAGTTGGATATCTTGTGAATGCGTCAGGGATGTGCACGTCTTCTTAATGGTTATACCGTATCACTTTTATTTATGCTTGATTGTGTATTTAGGCAAGTAAGAAATTTTATGGCTCAGACATGACTTGTACTCATAATTGCTTGAACCTTGTGATGGCTTAAACTAGAGCAATGAAATATGAGTTCGTCGACCTTGGGCACAGTTTCATGTGTGCGTGTCGACACTCCTAGTCGTTCTGAGTTCCTTGGAGGAATGAATCTGTTAAATCTCATGAGAGATAGTGCATGTATGCATAGGATCTCTGCGAGGTGGGCAGAGACTGAGAACCCTTAAGTTATAGAGGTTATAGATGAGCGTAATAGGTGCATGGAGGATTTCTCTAAGCATTGAGTTCAGGATAATTAGTGAAAAATACTTAAGTATTTAAGGAGTTGATAGAACTCAGGTAGAATAGCGAGTTTCAAGCCCCTAAAAGAAGAGATCCTTTTGTTTGAAGGACGAATGGATGATATTAGTTCGAGAGAAGCTGAAGTTCTTCATGATCATTGAATATGGAGAAAGAATGCAGATGTTAACCCTTAGAACCCTTCAGACTTCGCGAGTCCAATGAATCAAGCATATTCATTGCACATGAGGTGAAACCCCCTGAAGTCCCGAAGTTAATCTAGGTCATAGGTCTGAGGATGCTTGGGAACTATTCAGACCATTAGATATACGATATAGTCAGTTCAACATTGACAACTTCAGGAGGACAGAGGTTTGGTAGCACCAAAACCCCTGAAGTCCCGAAGTCTCGAAGTTGATGTGGATCGTGGATCTAAGTTTATTTCGGGATCCCTCAAGACTATTTGATCGTGGGGATGTAAGTATCAACATTGAGATCCTATGGGAGACCATGTGTCGAGTGACGGGGTTTCTAAATATCACTCTCAGAGTGGAACACACTGGGATCGAAAGGATCCTTGAGCGGAAGAAGATTTGAGTCATCCAAGCCAAAGGGAAAGGTGTCGTCAGATCCTATCCTTCGGGTGAAATCACTTTGGGAGAAAATTAGATGTGTTGAACAAGAACTCTTGAAGTCCAAAGAGCTAGAGTTCATCTAAGCCATTCATCAGCTGAGGACATGTGTCAACAGATCTTCCATTTTAGGAGATAGCCACTTCAGAGGAAAGTGGGGTCACGCGAGTTGAGAACTCGCGAAGTAAATCATGACCATGGATTTGAGAGAGACATGCTTCAACAGATCGTTGAATTCAGGTGAAATCACTCTGGGAGAAAGCGAGTGAGGAGAGGTTGAAACTCCCAAATCTTGAAGAGGTGAAGTAATTTACAGCCGTCGATCTGTGGGAGACACACATCACTAGATCGCATACATCGAAAGAAGGGATAAAGCAACGCAGAGTAGAGGGACACTCGAAGTGGATCCCCACCGTCAAATGAGAGGGATGCATGGTGCACAATCTTTAACTTCAAAAGAAAACACTCTGAGATAAAAAGAGTTGGAGTGCTTGGAACTCCCGAACGCCGAAGTCCCGAAGAAGATCATAATCATCGATCATGAGGGATGAAGGATGATTGATCTGTAACTCCGGGTACAGAGTACTTCGGAGGAAAAAGGTGGAGGAATGTTTGAAACCCCCAAAAACTAAAGTCCTTAAGTAAACTAGGTCTGTTGAAATACCTTAGGACATGCGATGTTGTATCATGAACTTCAGAGGTTTGCCACTCCAGAGGATTTGCATGGCGGTCATCTTGGCACCTGTTGTCTTGGAGTTTGGTCATAAACTGCGGTCATATGAAAGTATAGGGGGATTAAAGAACTCAAAGAAATTGGGAGAGTATATCTGCCATATTTGACCTCATTTTGAAGCATGGAGATCGTGGCTAGAAAGCTCTGGAATATTTCTAAGAATGGAATAAAGACCCCGAATGAGGGTATTGATTCTCCTAAGAAGAGGAAAATATGATTACCCACCATAGGTGTGTTACAAATTAGTATCAGAGCATGGTTACAACACTTGGCCTGCTTGGGCTCAAGGACGAGTCGCTAAAAAATAAACATATTTAGAGGATTAGAAAACCCCTACTGAAGAGAGGCATAAAATCCTTTACTATTGAGAAATGTTTTGGAAATTGGCACTGTAAGTTGCTAACATTCCCAAATAAAGAAGTTGATTTCACTGTGAAATTATAAATGCTGATGTATGGTCATAAGATTTGGTTACCAAGGCTAAGATGAGCCCGTGGAGAATGTTACTGCCAAACATAAATCATCTGGATAAGTTCCTTGAGTAGAAGGATGCATATTTAAATTACATTTGGGATTTTACCCAACGATATTGAATCATGCTAGTTTGTGACAAAGGAAACCTAGTATTTCTTGGGAAATGATAGTCAATCCTACAGTGATGCAAGAGCATCATGCAAAGCCAAAGCACACGACTAAGCCAAAGAAATAACTGGACGCGCGAAGGAAGAAAAGAGCACATTTTCATAAGAACCGTTTTGAATTTTGAACGTAAAAGGCATTAATGTAATCATTAGGAAGAAGGCGTACTTTGCATTTATATCTTGGAGGTTGTAAACAGATCTTGAGCGATTGCTCTCATCTGTAGTATATTAAGGCATTTAATTCTGTTAAATGTAAGAGTAGGTAGATATGAATGTTAGATTAGACAGTTATAGAACATAGGAGAGAAAACATATATAGACACCCTCTTTCTTGTATTATTGTATTATGAACATTATCATCATTTTGAGAACTATAGCAGAGAGTTGAAAAAGAAGAATCCATGTACAGGAGCTTTGAATTAATATAAGAAGATTTTAATCAGATTTCATGGTGTTATGATGTTTTCTATTTATACATGGTGAATGGTATGTTTATGGTTGTTTTATTCTCTTTGTTATGCATTTGTTATGGGACTATGCTATGTATGTATGATTTCGTGTTAAGTGTATGACGTCTGAGAGAGAAAGAGAATGAGTTTCAATTGTTTCTCTTCCTGAGAGAAGTTCCTGCAAGGAGTGAAGTGGAACGTCCACAAGGTGTGCATTGACGAAGTTCTGAGTCTTGTCTCATAGATCTCAGGAGGGATACCATTTTTCTCATTTCAGTAGAAGTGCGGGTGAAGCAATGAAGCTATGCAAGGAGTGCGCAGGTTGTTGGAAGTCTTAGGACTTATCAACTAAGGGAAGGATTTAAGGACTGTTGTTGCTGACAGAAGCACAGAGTCAAAGAAATCAAATACCCAGAAGTATTTGATAGATTTCCGCAAGGAGTGTGTAGGAACCCTTTCAAGGTTTGGAGTTGCAAGAAAAAGCTCAGAAGGGTTAGCGCCTTTGAAGTGTTCAAAGGGAGATAGAGCAAAGATGTTTTGCAGAATCCAAGTGCAGACAAGGAACATTGGTTCATTTCGTAGAAGTCTTCAAGGAAGAAATGAACGGTCATAATTCTCTAAGGATAACTCCCGAAGTTGCGAGGATCGTAGGATCCAAAGAAGCTACAAGGTGGATAGGGAAGGACGAACCCATCACTTTAGTATCAGGAATCAACATGGACCGTTGATCATGATCTCTTTTGAGACGCTAGAACATTTCGGGGATTCGGAGTTTGTAAGTCTGGAGTGTAAGCCAAAATACTTGGTCACTCTAAATCCCAGATCGAGAAAAGGATTGTGAAGTGTGGAACTTCGACATTTCAGTAATTCGGGATTTGGAATACCGGGAATCCTGATGACAAGGAGCTAGGGGCCTTTGTACTGAAAACCTTGAAGTTGTGAAACCTGTAATATCCTTGAAGTGGCATTTCGACATTTCGAAGATCAAGGTTTTGGCATTCCTGTTGACAAGGATTCAGGGAACTTCACATAAGAAAAACCCAAAGCCGCGAAAGTGAAGTATTGGTGATATAGTGTTTTAGTATTTCAGTGTTTCGGGGTTCGGGAACCCGAGGAGACAGTGGTTTGGGATCGAAAGTCTCAAACTTTTGGTACCCGGAAGTCCGAAATCACGCAGGTCATTGGATCGAAGGAAGGCTTATAGCCATTGATCCCGTTGGAGGTACCATTTCGAAGTTTGAGGTTTTGAAGGTTGGAGAGCTGAGAGACTCACACCAATATTCGCGAAGTCACGAAGTCTGAAACTCTGAAATAAGTGAAAAGTTCATTGGGGATCCAACCTTGCCGAATGCATCGGGGTTCATCATTTCGGCAGTTGCGAAGACATGAGGTCGGGGTTCTTTGCATTAGAATTTCTGAAGTTGCGAAATGCGATACAGCTGTGGAGGAGGATGCGGTCGAAGATTTTTGGCATTTCGACATTTTGGGTTTTGGAGGTTGAAGAGTTAGGAACTCGACAACAGGATTTGCGAAATTGTGAAACACAAAGTCCTGAAAAGAAAAGAAAGTCCCCATTTAGAAAGGGGCACGACCAATTTATTGAGGTCAGGGGATTTGAGTGATGTTCTACGTTTTGATCGTACGAGCATACTCATAAGGACCTGTGGATACACCGTCGTGTGTGTGAGAGATTCCCTGAAGGGAAATCAAAGAGTCAATCGGACTCAAGGGGTAGATTTAGAACGATCCTGCGCAGACCTCGACTTGAGTGTTCAGAGGTCTGCATTAGTTTAGTATCAGAGCTGCAGAACAAGTTTTTGCTTTCTGTAGCAGAGAGAATAGAGGAACATTTTATAGCCATGTCGCCAAGAAGAAGAGATAGGCCAGTGGAAATGCCTAATCCAGCAGTGGAAAGAGAAATGCGTGAGTTACGTGCTAGGCTTGATGCTATGGAGACAGCACAAAGGCACACAATTGACATTGGGGATTTCATCGAGGCTGAAAGTGAAAATGAAGCTGGACACGAAGGAGAGGAATTCACAATCGAAGAGGCCTCAAATGAATGCCTATTCAGGGTTGTTGCAAGGATAGGTGCCAGAGAAAAAATGGAGATTCCCATGTATGAGGGAAACCTGGATGTTGAAGAGCCTCTAGACTGGATTAGAGCTCTGGATAAATACTTCAACTATGAGGATGTTGAGGAAGACAAGAAGGTCAAACATGTTGTTACTAGACTTAAAGGGCATGCAACATTATGGTGGGATGAACTGCAAGCTAACAGACGTTGCAAAGGCAAGCAGAAAATCAAAATTTGGGATAGAATGGTTGCAAAGATGAAAGTCGAATTCATACCCAAGGATTATCAAATCACTCTGTTTCGGAGGATGCAGAATTTGAGACAAAAGCTGATGTCAGTGAAGGAATACACTGAAGAGTTCTACAAGATAAACATCAGAGCAGATCATCAGGAAAGCGATGATGAAAAAGTTGTCAGGTACATGAATGGTCTGATATATGACATTCAATATGAGATGAGCATGATGACCCTTAGGAATGTAGAAGATGCTTATCATATGGATCTGAAAGCTGAAGAGAGCTGAGCTGAAAGCAAGGTCAAAGAGGCCGAGGCAGAAGTCAAGCTAGAGGAAAAATAGTTGCCCAAGACATAATTCAAAAATCTAAAGAATAAGGGAAGAAACCTCAAACTCAACATGAGAGAGGAGGAAGCTCACAGAGAGGAAAATCTACTGATAGAAACACTTTTCCTCAAGATAGAGGAAGAGGAAGAGGCCAAGGAGGTGAAGTGAAATGTTTTGTCTATGGGAAAACCGGGCATAAATATTATGAGTGTCCAGACAAAAAGAAAGAAGGCGGTGAGACTCACATTACTGAAGCTCAAGGACGTAATGTTGAGGCAGAAGATGCTCAGGGAAGAAGATCCTTAATGATGAGGAAAGTTCTCTTAATGCCAGAAAAGGAGGCAGAGAACCCATCCCAAAGGAACAATCTATTTCAGACTGCTTGCAAAACAAAAGACAGAGTATGCAAAGTCATCATGGACAACGGTAGCACAGACAATCTCATTTCTACATAGATGGTAGAAAAGCTGGAGCTGGAGACTGTTGTACATCCAAGCCCATACAAAGTTTCATGGATACAAAAAGGACATCAGATAAATGTCACTAAACAATGTTTAGTTGAATTTAAAATAGGAGGATATAAGGATGAAATATTATGTGATGTCATTCCCATGGATGTTTGTCATCTATTGTTGGGTAGACCATGGCAATATGATAGGAAAGTGATTCATGATGAGAGAAAGAACATGTACACCCTAGAGAAAAATGGGAGAATGCACATGTTGCTGCCGATTAAGGACAAAGAAGTCAAATCAGAGGTGAGCAACACTGTGCTTCTCATGAGTTTGAAGGAACTTCTTAATGAGGTAAAGAAGAAGGAAGACACACAATTTATTGTGGTCAGGAAGCCTATAATTGTTTTGACCAGTACAAGAGTGGATGATTTACTAGAGGAAATCCAAAAGTTGCTGGAAGAGTTCGCTGATATAGTAGTGGATGAACTACCTTGTTCATTGCCACCGATCAGGAGTATAAGTCATCACATTGATCTTATACCTGGATCTAGTTTACCAAACAAAGCAGCATACAGATTGACGCTGCAGGAAAATGAAGAATTCAAGAGACATGTCCGGGATTTAATGGACAAAGGATTGATTAGAGAGAGCTTGAGTCCGTGCACTATTCCAACAGTGCTCAGCCCAAAGAAATATGGAGGGTAGAGAATGTGTACAGACTCAAGGGCGATCAATAAGATCACCATCAGATACAGATTTCCATTGCCGAGGATGGACGATTTGATGGATTTCTTGAGTGGCGCAAGATTTTTTTCAAAGATTGGCTTGAAAAGCAGATACCATCAAATTCACATGAGAGAAGGGGATGAATGGAAGACAACATTCAAGATGAATGAGGGGCTATATGAATGGATTTTCATGCCATTTGTCTTAACAAATGCACCCATTACTTTCATGAGATTGATGAATGAAGTCCTAAAGGATTTCATAGGAAAATTCGTCATTGTATATCTTGATGATATATTAATTTTCAGCAAGACAGAAGCAGAGCACTTAAGGCATTTAGCTGCAGTGATGAGGAGATTACAACAAGAGAAATTGTTGATTAATATGAAGAAATCATCATTTATGAGGACAAGACTCATTTATTTGGGTTTTGTTATCTCTGCGAATGAGTTGAAGATGGATCCGAAAAAGGTGAATGCAATTAAGAATTGGCCATAACCAAAGAATGTATTTGAAGTTCAAAGATTCCATGGATTGGCAAGTTTCTACAGGAAGTTCATCCGAAATTTCAGTGGAATTAGCACACCAATGATGGATACGGTGAAGAAAAGACATAAATCTTTTCACTGGACAAAGGAAGCAGAGAAGAGTTTCAATCTGCTGAAGAAGAAGATCACCGAGCAACCATATTTGGTTCTGCCAAATTTAAGCAAGACATTCTAGGTCAAGTGTGATGCGAGTGGATTTGCAATAGGAGCGGTCTTGAGCCAATATGACAAACCGATTGGATACTTCAGTGAAAAACTGAATGAAGTGAAGGTTAAATACTCCACATATGACAAAGAATTTTATGCAGTCATACAAGCATTGAAGAAATGGATATATTATTTGATTCCTAAAGAGTTTGTTTTGTATAGTGATAATCATGCTTTACAATTCATGACTCAACATGAAAAGTTGAACCAAAAACATGCTAAACGGGTTGAATTCATGCATAATTTTACTTTTGTGATTAAGCATATTTCTGGAACTGCTAACAAAGTTGTTGATGCTTTGAGCACGAAATGTTTGCTTATGCAAGAATTTAGAGTCAAAACTTTGGGTTTTGATAACCTCAAAGAAATGTATAGGGATGACCATGATTTTAAGGAAGCATATGAGGCATCTGAGAATCCAATTCTCAGGGACAGAACCCAATGGATTGAATACATGATCTGGGATGGATTATTGTTCAGGGGCAATCAGCTATGTATTCCAAAATTCTCCATGAGGGAGAATCTGCTGAAGGAAAAACACACTAGAGGATTGGCCGGACACTTTGGTCATGAGAAGACGTTCTCCAAGTTGAATAGCTTATATTTTTGGCTAGGGATGAGGACAGATGTTAAGAAATTTGTGGACAAATGTAGAATTTTTCAGAACACAAAAGGGAAGAGGCAGAACACAGGGTTATATCAGCCATTACCCATACCAGAAAGACCGTGGGATGCAGTGAGCATGGATTTTATATTGGGACTACCAAGGACACAAAGAGGATATGATTCAATCTTTGTGGTAGTCAACAGATTTTCTAAGATGGCCCATTTCATACCATGCCAGAAAACTAGTGACGCAACTCACATTGTAAATCTGTTTTTCAAAGAAGTTTTTAGACTTCATGGCTTGCCAAGGAGTATAGCTTCTGATCGAGATACCAAGTTTGTGGGAAATTTTTGGAGGAATTTATGGAAGAAGTTGGGAAAAAGTTTGTCTTTTAGCTCAACATATCATCCTCATATGGATGGAAATATAGAGGTTGTGAACAAAATCTTGGGAGATTTCTTGAGGAGCCTAGTGACTGAACACCACAGTCAATGGGATCACATTCTACCACAGGAGGAATTTTCTTATAATGACTCACTCAATAGGAGCACAGGGCAGATTCCATTCCAAATTGTATATGGAATGCAGCCAAGGGGAGTTTTTGAATTGAAAGATTCTGAACAAAATGAATTTAGGAGTGCTAGTGCATAGAATTTTTCAGAAGAAATGAAGGAGCTTCACAGCCGAGTCAAGGAGTGATTGCAGAGCTCAAGCCAAGAATAAAAGCGCAGAGAAAATCAACACAGGAAAGAACTTCAATTTGAAGTTGGCGATCTGATTCTTGCACATCTGAGGAAGGAGAGATTCCCAAGGGGGACATATAACAAGCTGAAGATGAAAAAGATTGGACCATGCAAGGTCATAAAGAAATTTGGGGCAAATGCATATGAGATTGAATTACCCGATGGGATCAAAACTCCACAGATATTCAATGTTGCAGATTTGTACCCTTACAAAGTTGAAGAAGCAGGAGCAGAAGGTGAACAAAAAGAGTTTCAATGGAAAAAACAAATGCCTGTAGCTGAAAAGACACAAATGGAAAGTATAATTGACAAGAGAGTCAACAAGAAGACCAGGAGGAAGGAGTAGTTTGAATACTTGGTCAAGTGGAAAGCACACCCAGTTGAAGATGCTAGTTGGGAAGATGAAACAGAGATTCAAAAGCATGGACAAACCGTGCAAGAGCTCATGAACAGGAGTTCATGAAAATTTTCAAGCGAGGGAGTATGATGCAGGAGCATTGTGCAAAGCCAAAGCACGCGATTAAGCCAAACAAATAGCTGGACACACGGAGGAAGAAAAGAGCATGTTTTCATAAGAACCGTTTTGAATTTTAAACTTAAAAGGCATTAATGTAATAATTAGGAAGAAGGCGTACTTTGCATTTATATCTTGGAGGTTGTAAACAGATCTTGAGAGACTTCTCTCATCTGTAGTATATTAAGGCATTTAAGTCTATTAAATGTAAGAGTAGGTAGATATGAATGTTAGATTAGATAGTTATAGAACATAGGAGGGAAAATGGATATAGAGACCCTCATTCTTGTATTATTGTATTATGAACATTATCATCATCCTGAGAACTATAGCAGAGAGTTGAAAAAGAAGAATTCATGTACAGGAGCTTTGAATTAATATAAGAAGCTTTGAATCGGATTTCATGGTGTTATGATGTTTTCTGTTTATACATGGTGAATGGTATGTTTATGGTTGTTTTATTCTCTCTGTTATGCATTTGTTATGGGACTATGTTGTGTATGTATGATTTCATTTTAAGTGTATGAAGTCTGAGAGAGAAAGAGAACGAGTTTCAATTGTTTCTCTTCCTGAGAGAAGTTCTTGCAAGGAGTGAAGTGGAACGTCCGCAAGGTGTGTGTTGATGAAGTTCTGAGTCTTGTTTGAGAAAGCTCAGGAGGGATACCATTGTTCTCATTTTAGTAGAAGTGTGGGTGAAGTACATAATCTATGCAAGGAGTGTGCAGGATGTTGGAAGTATTAGGACTTATCAACTAAGGGAAGGATTTAAGGACTGATGTTGCCGACAGAAGCACAGAGTCAAAGAAATCAAATACCCAAAAGTATTTGATAGATTTCCACAAGGAGTGCGTGCAGGAACCCTTTCAAGGTTTGGAGTTGCAAGAGAAAGCTCACAAGGGTTAGCGCCTTTGAAGTGTTCAAAGGGAGACAAAGTGAAGCCATTTTGTAGAAGCCAAGTGTAGATGAGGAACACTGGTTCATTTCGTAGAAGTCTTCAAGGAAGGAACGAGTGGTCAGAATTCTCTGAGGAGAAATCCCGAAGTTGAGAGGATCATAGGATCTAGAGAAGTTGCAAGGTGGATAGGGAAGGATGAAACCATCACTTTGGTATCAGGAATCAATGTGGACCATTTATCATGATATGTTTTGAGCCGCCAGAACATTTCGGGGATTCGGAGTTTGTAAGTCCAGAGTGTAATCCAAAATCCTTGGTCACTCTAACTCCCGGAGTGCGAAAAGGATTGTGAAGTGTGGAACTTTGGGATTTCGGTAATTCAGGATTTAGAATACCAGGAATCCTGATGACAAGGATCCAAGGGCCTTTGTAGTGAAAACATTGAAGTTGCAAAACCCGTAATATCCTTGAAGTGACATTTCGGCATTTCAGAAATTGGGGTTTCGACATTCCTGTTGACAAGGATTCAGGGCACTTCACATAATAAAAACTCGAGGCCACGAAAGTGAAGTATTGGTGAAATAGTGTTTCGGTATTTTGGTGTTTCAGGGTTTGGGAACCCAAGGAGACAGTGGTTTGGGATCGAAAGTCTTGAACTTCTGGTACCCGAAAGTCTGAAATCACGCAGGCCATTGGATCGAAGGAAGGATTATAGCCATTGATCCCGTTGGAGGTACCATTTCGGAGTTTGGGGTTTCAAAGGTTGGAGAGTCGAGAGCCTCGCACTAGGATTCGCGAATTCATGAAGTCCAAAACTCTAAAATTGGTGAAAAGTTCGTTGGGGAGCTAGCCTTGTTGAACGCATTGGGGTTCGGCATTTTGGCAGTTGCGAAGATAGGAGGTCAGGGTTCTTTGCATTATAATTTCCGAAGTCATGAAATACGAGACAACTATGGAGGAGGATGCGGTCAAATATTTTCAGCGTTTCGGCATTTCAAGTTTCGGAGGTTGAAGAGTTAGGAACTCGACAACAAGATTCGTGAAATCGTGAAACCCGAAGTCCTGAAAAGAAAGGAAAGTCCTGATTTGGAAAGGGGCGCGACCAATTTATTAAGGTCAGGGGATTTGAGTGATGTTCTGCATTTTGATCGTACGGGCATACTCATAAGAACCTGTGGATACATCGTCGTGTGTGTGAGAGATTCCCTGAAGGGAAATCAAAGAGTCAATCAGACTCAAGGGGTAGATTTAGAACGATCCTGCATGGACCTCGACCTGAGGGTTCAGGTGTCTGCATCATACAAGAATGGGATTATGATGAAGAATACTCATATTTAAACTAAGTTAGAAATGTGAATGGATGGAGAGGATCCATACCAGTAATGATTACCGCTTTAATGAAGGGTTAAACCTAGTATAGGCATATAACTCCTCACGATCAGAGGAATGAGTCTGGTGACCATTCCTTGAAAAGGGAGAGCATGCACAACTCTTGGGTTTCAAAGTGGACAGAGAAATGGATTTTTTTTCTGGGTACAGGAATTGCTGGACATGGTTTCTCTAATCAAGCTCATAAATAGAGTTGTATAAATATAGAGTGATTGAGTGAGAAATCACCACAGCCTCCCTTGATTGGTGGATAGGAAACTAATTTGCCAGAGTTCTCATGGGAGGAAGAGAGTGGCCTCCATTCTTGGTTGTGATGAATAGAAGAAGGAATTATAAGTGTAATGGTCAAGACCGATCTTGACCTAAAGGTACTCTGGATTTCTGAACTAGGATACTTAGTAAATAAGATAATTCGAAATTGCATTTGGGCTTTAAGGGATAGTCCAAATGGTCATTGGTAATAGACATGAAATTGTTAAAATTAATATAAAATGGTTGACTAAATGTTAGTCCTGTATGTGGTAAAGGAAGTGTTGGGGCACTCCTAGAAGCCCAATGGGTTAGATTGACATTTAGTGGTGGATGGTAGCCTTATAGTTAAAGTTGGAAGCTAGTTTACTTGATTCTAATTTCTGTTACCTTGGTCATGGTTATAATTTCCCAGATTGTATTTATAAGTTGGGTAATGTTCCAGGGAGGTTGAGACAAGAGTCTTTTCCTGCTATTTATTATCGTATGAAAAGGGAACCTAGTTATGACTATGTCTGATTCAAGTTCCACGTGGATGTCGTGTGAATGACTGCAAGCTCTCAACTAGGAGGGAAACTCAGTTCTGCGTATCTCTATGAGGCTTTTCATAAGAATGGAAAAAATATCCTTGGAGGAGGATATAGAAGTCTGAGATGCGCATCTACATGCATGACATGGAAAGGGTGCAAGCAATGAGATTGCATGATGAATGTTTTGTTAGGTTTGTGTGTGTTTATGCTTGAATGCATGGATTTAACACATTGCGAAGCTTCTTGATATGAAGCTTGATAGTAATACCAGTTAGGTATGAATGATATTAAACATGAAAGTGATGCACTTGTATGATGTAAGGATATATGTATACTAAAGGCACGATATGGTTGCCTTGATGAGTGATATGTAAGGCAAGAATTGCACTTGCCAAGATTAAGTGAATACCATGGATGCATGGTTGACTCCATTTTTGAAGAGTCATGAAAGTTCTATTTTGAGTGATAGATTAAGGGGAATGTGCTCCATTCCCTTAGGAAAGATGAGTATAAATAAATGAAAGAGTAAATGAACAAGGATGGTCTGTTGTCAGGATAAGAGGCAACTGATTATTCCTTGAGGATCACATAAGAATGAGTTTGAACAATCATGAGTTGACTAAATTTAGAATAAATATATATGTGGGCTGTGAAATATACCCATGGAAGCTACACATAGACTTTTGATTATGCATATGGTTAAGTACATCATGGATGTAAGTTAAAAAAACCAGAATATGTGTGGATACATAATTTGGGTGCATGACAAAGATGCATGTTTATATTCCTTAGGGAATATTTGGCAAACAACTAAAGCTAACTCAAGGTTGAGGCCATTACAGATAGTGATGGATGTGTAGTAAGGAAGTTGCGTGATGAGGGAGTTTCCTGTGGAAGAATTATGTGAAAACTCTATCAGGACGTCAGAGTCACAACCTTAATAACTGCTGATAACTAAGCAGTGAGCTACAAGATTATATATATATATATATATATATATATATATATATATATATATACGAGTCTTGTATTACATTTTTGAAAGCATTATGTAGTGAATAGAATACTAGTGAATGTTTGATTGAATAGTCTTGGTTTAATCCATGTTAAAAAAAGGAAGATGTATGCCTCATATACCCAAGTGGAGAATAATTCATGAATAAAACCCTAATCGAGTCAGGATAATTGAGAGCCTAATAGAGAAGATGAACATGAGCTGTTCATCAGAAGGAAACTGATCTCATTTGTCATATTGACTTCAATATCTACTGGATTTAATAGATCAAATGCCATTCATTCGATAAGATAGACGACTAATATTCATTGTGAAGATCAAATGGGCACACAGGTTAATGATGGAGCCTATGCCTATAATTTCATTTCAATATAGTTTTGTTTTGAGTTTGGGGTCTGATCGTAGATCATATGACCTGTATTCATTGTGGGGCGCGAAGGTGTAATTAACGGGTGCACTAGTTCATGGCCCACAATCAACCTACATTGTTGATACCGTCAGGGTGGATGATCAATGACCATGATTAAAAGAGTTGAGTGAGCATTTTTCAGATATTAGAGATTGAACTCTCTAATAAAGAGAAATCATGTTGGGGATTCCACAATCATTATGAATCATTGATATCTAAACGATCGGTGGGTGGACCTGCAAGGAACCCATGTGTTACTTCCATGTAAACTCGTACTGTGATTGGGTTCGATGGTTAGATTTGGAAAATCAAGTTCTCAATCTAAATTCTTGATCAAACATTTATGTGTTGGGACTATTATTATCTAGAAATCGTGTGGTTAAAATCGATCAAGGGCTATGATAGATGACCCTCGATCATTGCATATATTGCATATGCACACGGGTTAATGTTGAGATCTGTACCCATAATTTAAATTCAATATAGAGTTGTTTTGAGTTTGGATCTGATCGTAGATCAGACGACCCATATTCATTGCAGAGTTTAGAAGGATAATTAAATTGTAAGCTAGTTGAGGTTCCATAATCCATTGCAGCCATTGGATCTGGGGGAAAAAGAATCTACACCGTTGATTTGCATACAAGGGGTTTAGCCAGGATCCTAGCACCTGGACATGGGAGCTGAAGGGATAGCATCTGAAAAGAATAAAGCCGAGGTCACAAAAACCACATGGAGAGAAAACAGAGTTCCTCTGAGTCATTCAAGGAATATAGAGTTTAACACTCTGCCTTAGACTGTGTGTAATATCCCTAGGATGAGCCCCAATTGCATTATGAATTTTAAGCATGTTTTGTAGGCTGGTGAGATGAGAAATTATATGTTGTTAGGCTTATGTGTTAGTAGGCCGGAGAGCCTAGGTGTTAAAGGCTAGGAGCATATTTTGTACATGTAAATATACATATTATCAATATAAAAACATCATCACATGTAGACCCACCACGATAAAAGAGAATCAGGGACTAAGCTCTCCTAGGCTGGGTAAGGGAGAGGGGGATGAGAGGTTGGAAAGAGGGGCTAAGATTAATGGATTAAGTTAAAGAGAATAATAATTTGTTATTATTCCAAAAGATGTTTAAAAGGATATGTTTTTATTTTAAGTTCCTTGGGGAGGATGGGTGACTTTAAAAGGGAAAGGAATGTGCTTCATGAGCGACAGGTGTTGGCTCAGGCACATGTAAACTTAAGGGGGAAATTCTTGTTGTTGGGCATGGAATGACTGACTGACTCACTCATGCTGGAAGGTTTATGCATAGAAAGTTTTTTGGGCTCTCATACTCTCACCACCTTGGCTATGCTAAACGAGTATGCCCCATCTCTTCGCATGAGTTCACTCACACACTGAACAAGCACACAACCAACCATTTATGCCATTGTTGAACCTGTGCCCACTATGCACCTCTATAATGTACTGAGTTGTCCCTTTCCTTACCTGACTTAGCTATTGTGGTTTGAAGAGGTGGGTTTTCAAGCTCGTAGTTGAAGAGTTTGGTTGTCAGGCCTATGAGCAACTCTCTCTCCAGGTGAGATAGGTTGTTGTGGATTAAAGAAGCAGGTTGTCAGGCCTGTGAGAAACTCTCTCCAGGTGAGAGAGTGTGCTGAGGAAGTGATTTCTCCTGGAGGGAGCCCATAGCAGCTATAGAGATATGAGAATTCTAGTTCAGCCTATTGTTGAAGCTCAAGGTAAGGGAGGTGGAGCAGCCAATGGACTGTGTGACAATGAAGGTGTATACTCCTGAGGTGGGACAGGCATGTGGGAAATGAGAGTCTATGAGTAGTGGGTGTAAGTGGCTCCTGGGAGAGAATCCTTCCTCTTAAACTGTGTGAATTTCCTATTGACCTTACCTAGCCTAGAAATCCCTTGCCCAGTGGAGTTTAGTCCCAGCTCAGGGGTGACCCACTGCTGAGAGTCATGAGTAGTTTGGTCTAAGGCTGGGAGGTTTATGGAAGGTTTGCGCGCAGTTGGTGGTTTTTTCTCCAGTTAAAATATAAGTATCATTTCCGTGCTTAATTATGTATGTTATGCATGTCTGTGATTCTTGAAATGTTATCATGTGTTCCATTGCATGTAGGAATTACTCTCAATTCCATTTGAGTTTGTATGGTAGCAGTAATTCTATGTTATTTGTGTTAAATTCATTAGAAATGCATGTTATATATATATATATATATATATAGATATATATGTTCCTCTGCGACGTTTCCTGGCCTATTTGTGGTTGGGGACGTTACAAATTGGTATCAGAGCTAAGTGAAGTGTACGAGTAGTGGCTTTTCTTGGCCTGTTGGTGGTTGGGAATGTTACAAATTGGTATCAGAGCCATGGTTTTGACACTGAGCCTGGATGGGCCATGTTTGTGGTTAACGAGACAAAGATTTTAGAGTGAATTGTTGTCAAAAGGGACAAAATTCAAGGTTTAGAGAATCCTTGGGTGCAAGGAGTGCATCTATAGAGTCTTTGACTCAAAAATATCAGGATAAATAGCTTGAGTTTTCTCGTGAAGGGATGCGAAGATATTTTGTCAGGAGTGCACAGATCTGAAAGTCGACTAAGTGTTGAAGCAACCCTCTAAGGAGAAAGGTGTTCAAGAGATGAATATCAGGAGGTGTAGTGGTATTATAAAATCATGACATACGTGGTATTAGGCCACAGAGTAATGTGGGTCGTTGGAATCTGTTCAGGAGAAGGAGGACAATTCTCGACCGTCAGATCTGGAAAAATTGTGAGGCAGTTAGTCGTGAGTTCCTTTGGAAATCTGCAGAGTAAAGAAGTCTTTCTGTATCGTCGATCTGAGAGAGAGGATATGTGGAAAAAATACATGGACTTTGGGTGAAATCACTTCGGGAGAAAATGAGTGTGGAGAGGTTGAAACTCCCGAAGCCCGAAGTCCCCGAAGTGGATCTACACCGTAAATTTGAGGGGAAGAGCTTGACCCTTGGATTGGGATGAAGTTAGACCAGAACCATTAGATCAAGCCAATGGTGGAAGTTATGGCACAATATGAAGGATAAAGAACTCTCAAAGCTGTGAAGTTTAGAGTAATCCAGATCGTTTGTCAAAAGGAGCTCATGTCAGCAGATTGGCTTGTTTTGGATTTCGGCATTCGGGAGAATTAGTGTGTGATGAGGCAAGAAATCCTGAAGCCCAAAGCTCCAAATCACTGGAGATCCAAAGTGGTGAGTCATGATGATGTCACCTAGAGGTGATGTGGACCTCTCTTATACCTGCTACGTTCCCACACCTGGAATGTTGACAGCTGTACCATGTGGGTCCTGAGGTTGCATAACATAGTTAAAGGTTGGCGGGTTCACACTGACGTTGATCATGATACATCAAGATCGAAAACCAGGAGGCATTGCGGGGACCCAAGTTGCATGGGAGTTAATTCCCCATGGCAGTCCCACAATACAAACAACAGTTTCACCGTGGGGTTACTTGTCAGCGTCAGAAGAATTGCTGGGCGAAAGGCGGGTTACTCCAAACTGTAGATGCATGCACCCACAATTTGAAAGGCATAAAGTGATGTGACTATTTGGTATCTTAGTTCAAGTATGAAAACTATGGGTCCCAGTGGATGAGTGGTTCCAGTTGAAAAGTTTGGAGACTTGACACTCTAGAAGAATGGTTCGTAAGGGAATGAAAGGAAGAACTTTCAAAAGTTTCATAACGCCAAGGTGATGAGATGTAATGACGTCACGAAAGGTGACATGGAAGTGTTAGGATATTAATGGTTCAGGGTGTTGGGGGTGTGCGGATGTGAAATCCTCTGAAGTCCCAAAGAACTGAAGCTCTGAAATCCTAGAGCTCAGATGCCTAAAGTTTCATAGTGTGTGTCAGTCATTGGATGCTGGGTAGTGGACTGTTGATCCACCCTACTTCGTGAGTTTGTCAATCTAGAACTCCAAGAGATTTATTGTGATGTGCTTTGAAAACTTCTGAAGCTAGAGGCTTGAAGTCCCAAATAAGCAACTATCAACCTAATTCTTGGCCATAGCTCATGGTCGCATGGGTTGGTGGCTAAGAGAAAGGGGATAGTACCCGAAAATTATTGCAGAACAAAGAAGAGCTCAGAAAGAAAAGATCTACGAGGATTCTTGATTGCTCGAGAATCGCAGAATGAAATCTGCAAGTTTCCTTGAATCAGATTGGTTTATGAATACTGTGGAATTTGTTAAGGATTGATGGCCCGACAAATTTTGGTTGACTGCACATTGTGTTTGTAGAGTTAACAATTTTCAGAACTGAACTGAATTCTTGCTTAGTGTAGAGAAATGGAGGAGGCACAAAATACTTCTAGTTCAGAGAATGAAGCTAGAGGAATAGATGTCCATTTGGGAGTTGAAGGATCGAACTCCAATGGGCATGGAGAAGAGATAGATAAGGAGGGAAACATGATGAAGATCATTGAAATATTGCATAAAGATGTCCAGACTCACCTAGAAGATAACAAAAATCTCATGAAAGCCAAGGAACAACAGGGAGAATTCAACATAAAGTTGATACATAGCCTCGAAAGGATAGAAAATAAATTGGATAAGGAGAGTGAATCCAGTAAATCGGGAAGTCATGAGTCTCCTGATGAAAAGAGGAAATCAAGGAGTGTTGGCAGACACCATCATCACTTCCAAGGGAACTCCAAGAGGAGGGTACATGGTAGTTCAATCCCATCTCCTACTAGAAAGTATAAGATATCTGGAGTGGATGAACTGAAGGGTGAAATGAACAAGATTAAACCTCCTATGTTTGATGAAGAGCACAAGAAGTAGGAAGATGTTGATACATGCTTGCTTGGCATGAGGAAATATTTCCAAATGTAGAATTATTCCTCTCATGCAAAAGGAAGAATTGCAATGTATCAACTGAAGGTAGCAAAATTCTATGAAAGGCTTGGGAAGACAAGATGAAATTATTATATGAGAAAAATTCAAAGAGAAACTTCAAGGAGAGAAAAATTCTTATATGAGCAACAAAGAGAAAACCCCACTCTCCGGAAGGCTTGGGAAGACAAGATGAAATTCAAGTTGGATCAGAGGAAGAAAGGAACTAATCCATCCTTTTTTAGAAACATTTCTCAAGGAAAACCATCTTTTAGAGAGACCAGGAAGGCTGAAGTAGGTGGGAAAATGCCAAGACATACACTTATGAAATGTTGGGGTTGTAAAGGAAATCATAGGTACAAAGATTTCCCCCACAGAAATGAAAAAGTGAGAGTTGTGCAAAATGTTCAGCAGGAAGAAACAGTGGATTACATGCGTAGAAGTGTACCAAGGATCTACGCAGTGTTGGACAACAAGCAGCCAAAATATTAGTCACATCTGATTGAAGTGGAAGGTATGATCAACAACCAAACCATTACTATTTTAATTGATTTAGGAGCTAGTCATAGTTATATAGATCCTAGAATGGTGGAAAGTTTTCATTTTCCAAGAAGAAAGCATGGAAAATCTTGGTTAGTGCAGCTGGCTACAAGAGACAAGAGAAAGGTGGTTGAGTTGGTAAGTCATGTCCAGTGGACATGAATGGACTGAGCACAAGGGTTGAATTAAACATCTTTCTTTTAGGTTCCTATGACTGTATAATTGGGATGGATTGGTTGGACCAACACCATGCCATATTAGACTGTTGTAACAAGGAATTCACTTACCTGGATGAGGAAGGAAACCCAAGGAAAGTGTAGGGAATCCCAAGGGCAGTTACTTTCAGAGAAATCTCAACAACGCAGCTGAAGAAGTGTTACAGGAAGGGATGCCAAATATTTGAAGCTCATATGGAAGACCATGCAGTATTAAAAGATTTTGAAGATGTATTCCGGGAGGTACCTAGACTACCCTTGAAGAGAGATATTGATTTCTCTATAAACCAGATGCATGGAGCAGGTCTAGTGTCAAAAACTCCTTACAAAATGAGTACACTAGAGCTGAAAGAATTGCATTTGAATCTTGAACAACTTCTAAAGAAAGTGTATATACGCCCAAGTGTGTCACTTTGGGGTGCCCCGATCCTATTCGTGAAGAAGAAAGATGGGACACTGAGATTGTGCATTGATTTCAGACAGTTAAACAAAGTGACTATTAAGAACAAGTATCCTTTGCCAAGGATCGATGATCTCTTTGATCAGTTGAAGGATGCCAAGATATTTTCATAAATAGATCTCATATCAGGGTACCACCAGGTAAGGATAAAGGATGAAGACATCAACAAGACCTCCTTTAGAAAAATGTATGGTCATTCTGAATTCACAGTGGTGCCATTTGGGCTATCAGATGGACCTGTTGTTTTCATGTGCCTATTGAATGGTGTATTCAGAGAATACCTAGACAAGTTTGTGTAAGGTAGCTAGAGAGGTAGTCCTCCATGCACATCTTGATTGGTTTCTTGTTTGGTGCCCTACTGGTGCATAAATGTGTTGATGCACACACCCTTGCCTTGATAACTATTGTGTCTCCATATGATGTGGATGGTGATATACAACAACTATAGGAATTTGTTCTTTTTTCTTCAAATCTGCAACACTTTGTGAATTTGAGTCAATGACCTCCTTAGCTTCCTGATTATGTCCTTCTTGTATTTTCCCTTCATCTCCTTCTATAGACTCTGCCTCTGATTCAACTTCCGACTCGAAAATAACTTCTTTGCTAGTTTCCATGGGCCCATCTTTATTACTAAGAGACACATCCTACAATGTGATTTTCTTTTTCTTGTACCACAACTTCAAAAAGTTCTTTTTCACATTAATATTAATGGTACCCACTGATTCTATCCAAGGATATCCCAAAACAATATCCACTTCATCCATATCCATAGCATAAAAATATGAATGCAACACATATTTATCCATGGTAATCTTCAAATCTTTAAAAATTTGAACATTTTCACCCTCAACATGTGTGCTTTGAATATTCTTTGCTAGAACTTGCAATCTATTAACCAAATGAACATTGATAAAATTATGCATGCAACTAGGGTTAATAGAAACAATGATATTTTCTTTATGAACACAACCATGAACCTGTAATATAGATTTGTCACATGAAAATAAACTCTTGTTTCTCTCTGTATCCTTATTTTTTTCCGTAAGACCACTTGTCTAACAATATTTTTTCAAATTCTCCATTGAAAAGTGTCATCATCTCCTTATAATCAAGCGATTTCCATCAAATGGAAGCATCACCTTCCAATTTTAGATCTACCCAATGGGGCCAATTCTCTTCCCATGATGACTTTGTTTCTTTAATGAATTCTTTGCCCCCCCACTACCTCTCTAGCTACCTTACAATTTGTCATAGTATTTTTTGATGACATCTCGATGTATTTGAAGTCAGAGGAAGACCATGAACATCATTTGAGGATGGTGTTGCAATTGATAAGACACCACCAACTGTATGCCAAATTGAGCAAGTGCTTATTCTATCAAAATCATATCCATTATTTGGGACATATCATTTCAAAAGATGGGATAGTCATGGATTCTAAGAAGATAGAAGCCATTAGAAAATGGTCATCATTGAAGAATGTGACAGAAGTCAGATCCTTTATGGGTCTAGATGGATATTATAGAAGGTTCATTGCAGGGTTATCAAGGATAACTCACCCCATCACTTCCTTGCAAAGGAAGGAGAAAAAATTTCAATGGACATAAGAATGTGAAAGAAGCTTCCAACATTTGAAGTAACTTTTAACCAGTGCTCCAATCCCGAGGATTGAAGATCCAAATGAATATTTTGTAGTGTGTACATATGCATGCAAAGAAGGACTTGGGGGAGTCCTCAGTTAGAATGGATTTGTGCTATGTTATGAATAGAGAAAGAGGAAGGAACATGAAAAGAACTATGCAACTCATGATTTGTAGTTGGCATCCATAGTGCATGCCTTGAAGAAATGGAGGCACTACCTCATGGGAAGGAGGTTTGAACTAAGGATAGACCATAACGGTTTGAAGTATTTGTTTGATCAAACAACATTGAATGCTAGGCAGAGTAGATGGTTGGAATTCCTTTGTGAGTATGACTTTGATATCAAGCATATGAAAGGAAAGGAGAACAAAGTGGTTGATTCACTCAGTAGAAGAGTGCAAGAACTACATGCTACGAATATTAGCATGTATCAAACCGATATTAAAGGCATAATTTCAGAAGCTTCAAATGCAGATTTGCAGTACATGGAATTGGTGGAAAAGATATAACAAGTTAAGATGCTACAGGAAGTGGAAGATTATAAATTGGAAGCCGATGGAACACTCCTGTACAAAAATAGAATTTATTTACCTAATTTCCAGGAATTGAGAATTATTATATTGAAAGAAATGCATAATGTGCCTTATGTTAGGCACCCTAGATATCATAAAATAGTGGCAGTAGTAAAGAGCCATTACTTTTGGCCATTTATGAAGAAGAAAATTGCAGAATACATCGCTAGATGTATGGAGTGTCAGAAGGTCAAAGTTGAACATAGGCACCCAACATGGTTTCTATAGCCATTACCCATTCCCGTGTGGAAGTGGGAAGTGGTGAAAATGGATTTCATCACAGGATTACCCAAAACAAATAAGCAACATGATTCCATCATGGTGGTGGTGGATAAGCTTACGAAAGCTTCCCATTTTATTCCATTGAAGACTACTCACAAAGAAGCTAATGTTGTCGATATCTATATGAGGGAAGTAGCACGATTGCACGATATTCCCAAGACAATTGTGTCTGACAAAGACTCAAAATTTACCTCAAATTTTTTGGAAGGGGTTATTCAAAGGGTTCAGAACGAATCTGAACTTTAGCACAACCTATCATCCTGAGTCTGATGGGAAAACAAAAAGGGTGAACCAAGTGATAGAGGACATGCTAAGGATGTATGTGATGGACAAACCATCTAAATGGGAAGACTACCTACACTTGGTAGAATTTTCCTACAACAATGGGTATCAAGCATCACTGAAGATGCGCCCGTTTGAAGCACTTTATGGCAGAAAGTGAAACACACCAATAAGCTGGGACAACCCAACTGATAGGACAGTGGTTGGGCCAAAGTTACTCAAAGAAATGGAGGAGAAAATGTTGAAGATTAAGCATAATTTGAAGGCTTCCCAAGATAGGTAGAAAAGTGATGCTGATAAGAAAAGGACCCACAGGGAGTTTAAAGTGGGTGATCATGTTTTCTTGAAAGTGAAATCCAACAAAATTTCCTTGAAGTTGGGAAACTGTTCCAAGTTGGCAACTAGATATTGTGGGCCATTTCAAATCCTAGAAAGGATTGGACCAGTTGCATATAGGCTTGCATTTCCTGCATCAATGACTATACATAATTTGTTTCATGTTTCATTGCATAAGAAATATATACCTGATGTTAATCATGTTATTGATTGAAATGTGATTTAGGTGGAGAAAGAAGGCATCTTGCAAGTGCATCTAGTGCGCATATTGGACCGAAAGATAAAACAACTCCAGAATCAACCATAGGGCTTGTAAAGGTCCAGTGGACCTGGTACGGTCTCAAGGACGCAACATGAGAGCATGATTATGCTATGCGGGATGAGTACCCGCATATTTTTTAAGATTTTGAAAATCTTGTTGATGTTGTATAAATAAGTTGCACTAAGGACATTGCAAAAATAAGGGGAGGGGATTGTAATATCCCTAGGACAAGCCCTAGTTGTATTATGAATTGTAAACATGTTTTATAGGTTGGTGAGCTGAGCAATTATAATTTTGTAGGCTTTTGTTTAGTAGGCCAGAGAGCCTAGGTGTTAAAGTCCAGGAGCTTATTTTGTACATGTAAATATTCATATTATTAATATAAAAAAGACTGACCACGATAAAATAGAATGGGGGACTAATATCCACTAGGATAGGTAAGGGAGAGGGTGTTGAGGGGTTGGAAAGAGGGGATAAGGCTAAGGGCTTAAGTCCAAGAGAATAATAGTTTATTGTTATTCCAAAAGTTGTTTAAAAGGATATGTTTTTATCGTAAGTTCCTTGGGGAGGACGGGTGACTTTTAAAGGGAAAGGAATGCGCTTCATGAGAGATAGGTGTCGGATCATGCACATGTATACTTAAGGGGGGAATTGTTGTTGTAGGGAACAAACTAACTAACCGACTCATTCACACAGGGAGTTTCACGCACAAACAGTTTTTGGGGCTCTCACACTCTCATCACCTTGTCTATGCTAGATGAGTTTGTCCCATCTCTCCTCATGAGTTCACTCACACACTAAAAAAGTATGTAACCAACCATTTTCGACATTGCTGAACCTATGTCCATTGTGCACCTCTGTAATTTATTGATTCATCCCTTGCCTTACCCGAATTAGCTATTGTGGTTTGAAGAGGTGGGTTGTCAAGCCCGTGGTTGAAGAGGCAGGTTGTCAGGCCTGTGAGAAACTCTCTCTCCAGGTGAGAGGGGTTGTTGTGGATTGAAGAAGTAGGTTTTCAGGCATCTGAGAAACTCTCTCCAAGTGAGAGAGTGTGCTGAGGAAGTGAGTTCTCTTGGAGGGAGTCCCGTAGTTGCTACAGAGCTCTGAGAATTCTTGTCCGACCTATTACTAAAAGCCAAGGTAAGGGAGGTGGAGCAGTCGATGGACTATGTAAAAGTGATGGTGTATACTCCTAGGATGGGCTAGGCATGTGGGGAATGGAAATCTATGAGTAGTGGGCGTAAGTGGCTCCAGAGAGAGAATCCTTCCTCTTAAACTGTGTGACTTTCCTATTGACCTTTCCTAGCCTAGGAATCCCTTTCCCAGTGGAGTTTAGTCCCAGCTCGGGGGTGACCCACTACTGAGAGTGATGAGAAGTGTGGTCTAAGGATGGGAGGTTTGTTATCATATTAATCGGTAAGTGCATACACAAACATATATCCCTAAATTCCATAGGAAACTAGAACAAAACATAACATAATACACACTTTGTCTTAAACTTCATCATCATATAAACTAGTTTAATGATGTACAAGTGACATACCTTTTAAAGGATTCTTGATCCTCACTAGTGTCATCCTTGTAGATCCTTCCTTGAGTTGGAAGAATGGTAAGATTGTCTAAGAATCACAAACCAACAAAGAGGGAAAACAAGAATACATGTAGTCTAATGAAGTCTATGTATATGATCAAGGAATTATACAATAGAAGACAAGATGCTTATATAGGGAACAAATGTATTGTTGTATTAAGTGAATAGAAAGTGGAGAATACAACCTATGCCTTGATTTTGCAAGGTCCCCTTTCGATGGCTCTTTTCTTCAACATGCACACCATTGCTCCAATGTATTGAATGGAGAAGATCCACAATTTGTCTTGAAGAACTAAAGCAAATCTCTCAAGCATAATCTGAAGTAAAACTCTCCATACAAATATTATCCTATTCAATGTTAGCCTTTTCCATGAGAGATCCCTCTTTATATAGTGTGAAAGAGAGATATATGAGGATATTATGATGATCCCACAAAATCATAGAAGTGAGCAATATCCAAACCGATCGGAGGCCACCTCATATTCTAGAAGATTCCCTTCTAAAACATTTGTGAAATTTGACTTTTCTCATGATTTGAGCCTTGTCACACCCTATGCACAAGCAACATGCCATGAAATCACAGTCCAGGTTCAGGGTAGAGTGTGACAATCAAGCATTGTCGCACCCCATGCATATAGCAGGGTGTGACAACCTTCCTTGACATGGTTTTTTGAGAGAGGAAAGAAAATCACTTTTCCCATGGAGAAAGTCTTATTTTAATATTTTCAGGGAACATTATCACATGTTGTCAGGTGATCACTGGGGTGAAAAAAATAATGCATAACCCCCAAAGCATGAAGCTGGAACTCGTGACATCTAAAATACTTTGTAGAATGTGTGTGTCGAAAACAAGGAGTGCATAGATCAGGAACCTGCAATCAAAAAAGCATTTTCATAATATCATACTAATTATGAGGTAGGCATTCCCATGCTCAGACTACAAGTGACGCTAATCATAAGTGTTAATTGAGTCATGGCCACTAAACATACACTGTGGATCCATGTCACCATGATTCAACATAGCCACCAGGAATACATTGTGGATCTATTCTCTATAAGAATTCAAATTATGACATATCCACGAGACATACATAGTGGATCTATGTGTTAGTAAAAATTCATGAATACTCTGTCGCAACCTGGATCAAAATGATAAGATCTGAGGTCTTCACTACAATCGTTTCTAAGTACAAATCTAGCCATGTGATTACAGGTGTTGAAGTCGAACATGGTAGAAACCACTTGATTACTGGTCATTAATGAAAACCGTTAACAAGTGCAAGGGAAATCACCATTTATGTCAATGACTCTCAAGGTATCCCAGTACAATCCAACAAATGTGAATAATTGGGTTGAAGTCAAACACTCGATATAATCTTCCAATTAGGGGTCAATGATGTGAGCCCACTGTTGAAAGCGAAGAAACCTTCCATTAAGGCATGTAGGCTCTAAGGTACTAAATGATTTCAAAGCCTTGTTCCTGAATAATGTGTTGAAGTCGATAGGAAAAGACTCATCAGAGGAGGGCCTTGATGTATCCCCCATCAATGACATGAAATATGTAACAGATTTGAAGTAGATCAGAGTACGAAGTGATTTGGAACTGATACAGGGAAGGCCGACACGGTAGAGAATTTATAACTGCAGATGGACAACTCGATAGAATGTTTGTTTAGGTTGGACTTCTCTTGAACATATGAATGACACGAAAATTGTCTTGGCAGCATCGAATCAATGAGGACCCAACATATGAACTTGTGGATGGTGAAATGAGATACAAATGGATTTCCCAACCCAGATACAATGATGAACGGGGGTGTCATGTTCAAGAGTGACTATTACTGCCACTAACACAAATACATAGATGCATTTATTTCCCAATTTTTCCCACCATTTCTGGCGACTACCTCTTTATTTTTACGCAAGCTTAAGGAAGATAACATATTCTTTTAAATTTAAGCTTATCCTTTGCACGAGTTCCTCAGAGTATGTTTAACGAACCCTAAGAAGGAGTGGTTCGATCCCATATGGGTCTTTCAATGTTTGTTTAATGAGTCCAAGTAAAGAAAACTCAAGGGTTTTTCAATTTTAGAGAGTCTGAAAAACACTTAAAGAGAACTCCATAAGGTCCTTTTTCGTAAATTAATATGATGAGACCAAAAAAGTGATAACCTACCACTCATCATATGTTTTCTTTAAATACTTTTATGAGCATGAAAATAACAAGGTCACTCAAACATCTTTTCATGTTTAGGGAGATTGAAAAGAGCTTAAAGGATACTCCATTGGTTTCATTTTTTGTGTCACCATTACGAGTTTGAAAAAGCGACAAAAGACTACTCGATTACATTCTCATGGTTTCACGAGCACGAGAAAGAATTAAGACTCAGCTTGGAGTTTTTCCTGAAAAACCTTAAAAGGATCTGTACATGCAACAAATATAAAAATAAACCAAAAAAGGGGTAGAGCTTGTTCCAACGTCTCATCTCTAGAGTTTTAAATCTACAAAAATCAATCACTTGTAAAGTTGTTAAGACTTTATGGCTTGGATAAAGCATAAAAATAATATAATATGCAAATGAAAAGTGATAAAATTCAATAAAATAGGTAAAAAACTACATTTTACCATTTCATTTATAACTTTACCCAAATATTGCTCCAAATCCATTTTCATCCCGATTTTCAACCGTTGATTGCAGAGCGCACGATGGATAATTTCATGAATCGTCTCTGCCAAAGAGGTAATCTCCTTCTCCTTCATCTTTTTATGGTTTTAAAATTAATTTTCATTGGTTAAAGATGTGTTTTAGGGTCAATTTTGGGGGTTACCCGCGCATTGAGGTCGTCGCAGGTGCCCTATATCGTGAACTGCGACGATCTAGGATTATCGTAGGTGACCCTATAGGAAGGGTGTGATGACATCACACTTCATGAATGAATAGACCTGCGACGTCTGCAACCAAAAGATTAAAAAGATGAATCTAAATAGAAAAAACCCCTAGGAAAGGAAATTACTTGTCTAATCTCATCTTATGGTTCCTTGGAAGGATTTCCTTGGTTAACATGTTGGAGTGGCATGAAAGAGAGAATGAAGAAGAATATTACTTCATTGGGAATGACCCAGGAACACTTATGGCCCTTAGGCAATGTGGGCTACTAAAATTCTTCAAGATTCAACGCATGAGAGCCCAGTTGAGACTACTGGAGTACCTGGTTCACATGTGGGATGTGAACGAGCAGGCATTTCATGTGGGTGTCGACACACTCACCATAGATATCGAGTGACGAGGATATCTATTTCCTAACAAGACTATCTCCCCATGGTTCATGGGTGACACTTACATGTACCAGGGGTGGTAGTGAGCCCATGGACTACTACGTCCGCCATCATTGTGTGTCGAGTACTGAGAAACATAGTGATAAAGTAGCTATCAGGGATGTTTGAGTTTTTCCTTTGCAAAATATCCTGTATACTATCACTTTCATGACAGGGAGTGCATATCCTCATATGGATCTGCAAATTCATTTTCAGTATGCCATAGAATGTATGGATCCCAGAGTCTTCAACTAGTGCGAAGGAGTTTTAAAGAGCATGAAGAAACAACTTACCAAGTGCTGAAATTGTGGGTTGAAACAATTTGGATATGGGTCTATTTTGGTATCCTTCTTCCTGGAGAGGGTCCCTGTCGTATGCCTGCAGGTGGAGTGGGGTATACCTGCTCCACAATATCCTAAGATGAAGAGGTAGGTATATATCATGGCCTGACATGGAGGTGTTTCCATCGTCAAATATGATGATGTCTTCTTCCAATGGCTAAGGAATCAACTGCTCATGGTTGAAGATTATGCATATGTTGGATTAGTCTTCATGGATATCTAGATATTGCTCTTCCCGACGGTTTCCAATGGGGAGACATAGGTAAGAAGAATTTTTTTTTTATATAAAGTTTTTGTTATTTTAATAATATAAAATGTTTTTTTTGTTATTTATCCGATGACTAAACAAGTGCTCTCATCAATGCATATGTGGGGCCTTATCGACCATTAGGATTGTCTCCCATATAGAGGCGTGAAGAGAGAGGTGTTATAGTAGGAGTGGCTTCCACATACCTCGAGGTTGTAGAGCAGAACTTGGAGGGACTGATCATGCACGTCCCTGGTGCTACTATGGATGAACTCCCTAGGAAATACCAACACCACATAGTGGGCGTATCTGCATCCATCAGTCAACTGCGCCATAGAGTATCACGGGTAGTCGCTCATTATAACGAGCAACATCCTTGATTCTCTTGTACATGAAGCTATGAGCTTCACATTTTTTATATTTTGGTCTTTGGACAAAAACACTTTTTGTAAACTTTTATTGTTATAAATATAAGGCTCCTATTGGCTTACTTGTTTTTGTGTACAAAATGTGATTGGATTTTATAAATGTCTCAAATGTTTGTCTAACACATAATTATCCAATGCATATGTCAATGTATTTAGACGTCTAGGAGTGTGTTGATATTGAATGTAATCAAAATGACGTTCCAAGAGGAAAATTTGTAAATATACCCGTAACAAATTAGGACTCTGGATGGACTAAACGTTACTCAATTGTAGTACTATTAAATGTGAATCAAGTCATACAATAAGATGAAAAATTCCAAGTGAAACAATGTCAGTTAACAACTTGATAATTGCACTGTATTCTGCGATATTGTTAGTTACACGACCAAGGAAAACACCATGTAGATTGATTAATTCATCCGTAGGTGCATATATTGCTCAAGCAACAAATGATAAGTTTTGAGTACTACGACTAGTGCCATCATAGAAGCCAATGTAGGGTAGCAAAGAGACGAACATATGGAAACCAAGGACAGGTAAGAAGCTAAAGGGAGAAACCAAAAATGAAAAAGCACATGAGAGTATGATACACTAAAAATACACAACACTCATGCAAAAATGATTTAAGCATAGTACTTCTTCAAGTAAAGCCCATTTCTGGGTTCACTAAAAGGGATTCCATCATAATCTACTAGCTCATAAGCCCCTTTCTCCAACACTCATTTCAAAATATAAGGACCCCTCCACATGGGCTTGAAATTATCAGCCCCTAGCAAATCACGATCTTTCTTGTAAAGAAGAACTAGATCACCTTCAGAAAAAACACGTGGTTTGACATTCTTGTCATATTGGGATTTAACATGATTTTTCGGAGTTTCGATTATTAAGGAAACATCACGATGGGTTTCATCCAACACATGGAAAAGAGTAGAAACAACTACATGCATGGAGTCAATCCAGCTACGACCAAGCAAAATTTTGTAATCGAGAGGTGCATCAAATACCTCAACCTCAACATTAACGTCCTTTCCTTCTAACATAATAGACAACAAAGGAAGAACAATGTAAGGTTTAAACCTTGTATCATTTAAGGAATTAAGAGTATTGTGTGACTCAGTAAGGGCAGGAGAGCTAATAACTTTCCAACAAGTAACGAACATAACGTAAGTCGAGGCTCCTTCATCAATAAAGGTTCAACATATATTCTTATTTTCCACAACAACTTGTATCAACACTAATTGAGGAGGAAGCCTTGGAATATGATCTTCCAAGTCAAAGATTATTAAATTAGTATTGGTAGGATCAATTCCACCAATATCCTTTAATAACACCTTTCGTTGAGTAGGACAACTTTGAATGACTTCGAGATCTGACATCGCAAAAGGTGCTTGCGCAGGGTCTTCTACAATACTCTAGTTTTGGGAAACACTTGTGTGATGATTAAATGAGAACTTTCAAACAACACCCTTAGGATGAGGACAAAGAACTGTATCTAGGCATGTTCGTTTGAGATGAAGAGGACCATTTGGAGGTGAAGTTGGGGGAGGAGGTTGAACCAATGGAGGTGGTAAATCATCATCTTTCTCTTTCGAAGGACAATAATCTTTGGCTCGAGTTGCAACTGCAACTTTGTTCTTCTTGGAGTCACCAGTACACATAAGTACATAAGATGTGGTAGAGGGACAGGGTTGGTCATGAATGACCAATTGGGCCTTCTGCAGAGAAGGAAATAGTTGTGACAAGATGGCAGGTGTAGATGGCTTTCCGGTCCCTTGCAGGATCTTAGTAACCTCAAGGTGTCGTGGAAAATATTTCGTATAATGGTCCTCACCATAGATAAGGCAAGGGTAACAAGGTTTACATTTGTCCTTGTCATCGACAGGTTGTGTTTTTTTTTCTCAGACTGTTGATTATTATTTTTTTCCTTTTTATTCCTACCCTTCCCTTTCTTTTTATTTTGATTTTTACTGGTAGGTGTATATTGAACCGAATTAACTTTAGAGGTTTTACCGGGGGAAGGAGTTGTGTTAGGAGTATTTTGTACATTAGAGGTAGTAGACTTGGGAGTGGTATGAATGACTTGTTTAGACTAAGTCTTAGCATGAAAACTTCCAATCACGCCATCAACAATATGAGAAGCTACTAGAGGTGTTGGGGTAGGATTCGTAGATGGATGAGAAGCATCAGGAATCAAGTCATATAGTGTGCATGTTTGTGAATAAATGATATCTAGATATTGACCACGACTAATCACCTTCTCTTTAGTGATGACACCACCCATGGAAACATCATGGGAAATAGGCCCAATGAGTGATTTGGTAAACCACTCAGCCAAAATTTTATCAGGAAGGGGAACTTTGATTAAGCGTCTTCTCCTCCTCCACTCATGGATATGATAAAAAATATGAGTGGAAGAGGATTGTTTAAATGAACTCAAAATTTCAGTTCCTATCTCGTATCGAATTGGCAACTGGTAATGTGTTAAGAAAGCCATGGCTAGGGTGTTGAAGTAATTAATGAATCCTTATGGTAAATCAATATACCATTTGTCTTCTGAACCCATGAGAGTTCATTGGAAAAGTTGTAATCTTATAGAGTCATCCATCAATGAGTTGGACGAGCACCAAAGATGGAAAGTCATGACGTGATTATTTGGGTATTCTCCTGATCGACCGTCAAACTTAGGAATGTCAGATGGTAATTTGGCTGGTATGATGGGCCAATAAGCAGAATGTAAAATAGGATCATTCAAAATCCTATATAAATCTGGTAAGTCCAAAGTAGAAAGAAATGGCAAGTGTCAGTTCACTTTAGGAAACTGGTAGTTTTGAGGAGGTAGTCCCATAGGTATACCAGTAGGACCATAAGAAGTATACAGATAGTTATATAGTCCTGAAAAATTCGGTTGTGGAGGGTTTTATTAGGTAATCTCCCTTGGAAATGAGTATTATACTGAAAATTTTGACCACAAGTAGGATTCATAGAACCTGGAAACGGTTGTCTGAGATGAGGGGGTACAAAATAAATAACATGAGGAGGTTCCCCCCTAGACGGTTGTTGATTCCCTTGGAAAGGAATATTACAAGGTTGAGATTGTAATGCAGGTATACTTTGCCCATAAACTGGGTTATGGCCTCCAACTTGAGGTTTCCCCCTAAGTTAAGGTTGTCCCCCAATTTGAGATTTCCCCCCAACTTGAGATTTCCTCCCAACTTGAGGCTGACATCCAACAAGAATCTGAAAACCAGAAGCGACAAAATGATTGGTGCCTCCAACTGGATTGGAGCTACTAAGGCCAAGATGGTTTGATCCTCCAAGTGAATGTGGAGGAGGAACGTAAGGCCCTCTGGAGAGAACCTGGGTAGGTGTAGGAACAAAATGACTCGCAACATTATAAACAGGAGGAACAAAAAGATTAGACCCTCTGGATGGATTCTGGGTGGGAATAGAAATGGAAGTATTTAAAGCATTATACCTAGGGGGAAGTGACAGATTTGATCTAAGCGGAAGTGGTGTTCCAATAGGATATTTAATGATGACCATATTTCCAGTGGAAACAAGCATGGCTTGTGGGAACATGGTAGATCTTGTGAGCTGGAAAGGAAGAATTGAGTGAGAAACAACCAACAATTGGTCTAAAACTGTGACAACATTACTGGTTGTGCTAGTAAAATGATCTAAAGGTACGATATAAGTAGTAGAAGCCACATGCATTTTTGATGCCATAGGTTGGATAGGAGTTCTCGAGCATAAATGGATCATTCTTAGTTTATAGAAAATATCTTGTCCTGAAGAGGTCATCCAAAGAGTATGACTAGGACCAGGAGTGCTAGGATCAAAATTTCTAGCAGTGTGAACCAAGGTTCTAAACAACTCACTTTTTTAAAAGTGGATCACCTACACCAAAATTTGTGTTAGGTCCAGTAGGTACTTCAATATACTCGTCAACAACAAGGTCTCCCGATGAATTTATCTAGATCAAATGTGGATCTTGTGCAACACTCAATAACGGATTTATGGGAGGTATTTATTCCTCTAAAGGATTTGAACTTCCAATCTCAGAGGCTACTTTGTTATTGACTACTCCTTCAGGAGAGCCCTCTCACGAGTTAGGAAGAAAAGGGACATAATATTCTCTACCTTCTAGAGGCATCCCTTGCATCCTACATGAACGACAAGGGCTGATGTTGGCTGCACCAAATAAATAACGAAACAAATATGGCCATCTAGAGAAAAAAACAACATTCACTAATAAAATCTAGAAATCAAACCCAACAAAAAAACCTTCTTATTTCGAAGTCACTAGTTGGTGATAAAATCCAACGTTGTGAAATCAAGACAAGAAGGGGATGGGATAAAGTGGGTGGAAAAGTTACATTGACGACCTTATTAATGGACTTACACCCTGGTGCAAGCTCCCACACATAATCGTGGGTATACCCTCCAAGGATCCTGAGTGAGTTTGGCCAATGTCGATTCCAGGTATTGTGAAGACTTACCCCTCCACAGTCACCTCGTGTAAAGACCCTAAAGAGATAGGCTACTAAGGTTACCAATTATGACAACGATGCCTGGGGAAACAATCGACAGTCTGATCCACATGCAAAGGCAGGGTATCTAGCCTAAAATCAACTCAAGAAGGTCCCCACTGGATTTTCTTCTCAAGTGACACCTAATTACATGCAATCTATACACTAAGACCAAAAGAGAAGGGTGAGTAACTCTGCCAGTCCTAATGCGAACTTATGATTGACCTTTGTGTTAGAAGGGCTTCCTGGGACAAAATGTAGCAAGTGGATTTGAACTCTCCCTATTAAAAGATACTATTGTGTGTTTTGATTATTTGGAGAGTGTGCCTTACAAACTATTCCAAAGCGCTATCCTAGATAATGCTGGTGAAGAGAATTTATAGAAAATAAAAGTTACTAATAAATTTTAAAATTACGTTGTATTTTGAAGGTTGTTGTTTACTCAAAAGGGAAACGAAAATGAAATTGATGATATATGTGACCTTGACCCAATAAAATTCAAGAAGAGATGATTATGAAATATTTCAATTCGATGAACTCTAAATAGTAGGGATAAGGTATCTCTTTCTGAAATACAAAATCTACGAAACACAATTTCTCAATTTTCGAATGAACAAAATTCCAAATAATCATAAGCTACAAAATTTTCCAATTTTCTCCTCTAACAAATATTTTGAATGAATTTTATTGTGAAAGATCATTAAAAAGAAGAATGGTTTCAATTCTTTCTTTCTCAAATCAGATCAGATTTGTAATGAAGAAATGAAAGTGTAATCCAAGAAAATTAACACACTCTCAACACAATTCCCAAATCAAACCCATATCATAGACAAAAATGAGAAAAGCCTTTTGTCAAATGCAAACAAAAATGTGTCTCAATCAATAAACAATACGAAAAGTAAAAAAAATACAAAACTTCAAATAAATAAATAACTCTTTTTCAAACAAGCACTCATGACCGAGATCTATAGATTATACCCTAGTGACAAGAATAAAAAACAAAACTTACAAAATTTACAAAGAAAAACTTTCAGTTTTTGAAAATCAATCAAATGCAAGCTTCAAATTTATAAATCAATCAATCACTAGTATCAGAAGTTCATCCTAGGGAATTGAGGAAAAACTGGGTGGAAAAAGAAAAATTGACTATCTCCAACCATTCCTACAAGAATCGTCGCGGGTTGCAGTGGAGCAGGGTGCGACGATCTAGAGTCATCACATGTTGCCAATAGAGTATAGTGCAATGTTGTCGAACTGGTCTACACCAGTAGGGTGCGAAGTCATAGGATCGTCACCGTTCGTCTATATAGTACAGTGTGACAATATCTGTAACTAAAGGAAAATGGATGTAAAAACAAAAAATCGTACTAAACTTTCATACCCAGGGAGTCTAGCTGGATCACCCACAGACTCAGAGAATGAATTTGACCAAAAGAAGGCAGGATAAAATAAAATAAGTGGAAAAAAAAAAAAAGTCATATCCCTAGTATGGTCGCCAATTTTTTTATCGGATTAATTGGTAAGTGTGGACACAAACAGATCTCCCTAACTTCCACAGGAAACTAGAACAAAATAGAACAGAATACACACTTCGCCTTAAACTTCATCATCATATAAACTAGTTTAATGAGGTAGAAGTGACATATCTTTTAAACGATGCTTGATCCTCACTAGTGTCGTCCTTGTAGCTCCTTCCTTGAGTTGGCATAATAGTAAGCATGTCAAAGAATCACAAACCAACAAAGAGGGAAAACAAGGATACATGTATTCTAATGAAGTCTATGTACATGAACAAGGAATTATACAATAGAATACAAGATGATTATATAGGGAACACATGTTTTGTTGTATTAAGTGAATATAAAGTGGAGAATACAACCTATGCCTTGATGTTGCAAGGTGTTAAGGTCCTAACCCGCACATAGGTAGATCAATGTATTTGGATGTAATAAAGGTCAATATTAATAAGGCCTTTCAATAAAATAGAATAAGGTGGATGTAAGAAGACCTAATA
>JZKD02S1739131.1:264306-291041 GCA_000966675.3 Picea glauca
GGTATCCCAACCTCAAGTCAATATTTGAGAAAATAGACGCACCCCCCAACTAATTGAATAGATCATCGATCCTGGGCAAGGGTTACTTGTTCTTTATGGTTACTTTATTAAGTTGTCTATAATCTATACATAGTCTAAGGGTGCCAACCTTCTTTTTCAAAAACAGGACTGGTGCTCCCCATGGGGACACGCTGGGTCGAATATAACTCTTATCCATCAGTTCTTTCAATTGTAATTTGAGTTCCACTAACTCAGGTGTGCTGATCCGGTAGGATTCCCTAGACACTGACACCGCTCCTGGTGCGAGCTCTATCGAGAAGTCAATGTCTCTTCTTGGAGGTAGACTCGGTACCTCTTCAGGAAACACATCTCTATATTCTCTCAGGATAGGGTGATCATCAGGGCTTGGTTTAGCACCTTCGATGGTTTTTAACACCTGTATTGCATATAGGAGACATCCCTTTCGGCAATACTTTCTCATTTGCAGGGATGATATTTGCCTCACCGAGACTAGTTTTCGGATCCCTTGAAGGGTTATCCTTTTTCCTTCTTTGTTCACACATTCTAAGGTTTTATGGTAATAGTCCAGTCTGGCTTTATGGGCGACCAACCAGTCCATACCAATCAACATATCGTATGATCCCAGGGGTAATACATTAAGGGTTGCTTGGGTGGGGAATTCACCCAACATTAATTGGTAGGATGGTATGACCTCTACTACCTTTCTTTTGGTGCCAGTGGCTAACTATACCAACCATGGCCTAGTTTGATTTCATGGTTGAAGCTTACACTTATCAACAGCTTTAGGAGCTATATAACTCAAATTTGAACTAGGGTCAATCAAAACAGACACCAGATGGTTGATAATCATACCTTCTATTTTCACCACTGAAGCTTGGTGGTTATCTTGGTTATTATCCAATGCTGCATAAATCTGTGGCACACTCCTTGCCACATCATTGACTGTGGGAGCTTCCTGAATGTTATAAAGTTTTCGAATATTATGTTGTTGGTGTGGACAGTCTCTCATGAGATGCTCTTCTCTGCAACCCCATCATTTTAGAGGTTCTTTCTTTGGGTTATTAGCCTTCACTGGTATAGGTCCAAAAGTTTTACTTCCGTCCACCGAGGCAAAGTTTTGCTGGAGTACACTCTGAGCTGGAAAGTTCATTCTGGGGTTCTTCTTGTAGTTCTTAAATCCTGAGGATTTGATCCCCTTCTTCTGAAATCTTGAACCATTCTTCTGTTTCCAGTCTCCACGAGACTCTGGCTGATGTCCATATTGTTCATGACAATATGTTTCTTTTCGAATAGTGTCTTCTAAGGTCTTTGGCTCGTCGAATTCGATTCAGTTTCGGTATTCCTTGGGTAGCCCACTGATGAAGCGTTGCACCTTCGCCTTCTCTGCTTTGATGTAGGGTACATATCTCAATAAGTCGAGGAATTTTTTGACATATTCCTCTATAGTGAGTTGTCCCAGTTTGAGTTCATAAAACTCTTTAGCCTTCTCGTCGAAATACCTTTCCGACACATACTTCTTCTGGAAGTACTTTTCAAACTGTTTCCAAGACAGGTCCTCCTCGGGGACCCCTTTCATATTCTTAAGATCTTCCCACCATATGGAAGATTTTCCATTTAGATTGAAAGTGGCCACTCGGGCCTTCAAATTATCTGAAAAATCATGGACTCTGAAATATTTTTTTAGTCCAAGTAGCCAGGCCTCGGCTTCCTCTACCTTCTTTATCTCATCGTCGAAGGAGGGAGGTTTGGCCTTTCTGAATTCTTCAAATTTATGACCCTTGGAAGTCTTTTGTTTCTTCTGTTTTCTTCGAGAATAGGAACTGGTCCTGTTGTTGGAAGAGCCTTCTGAATCGCCAGCTTCCTTCCCAGTGGAATCGTCCAGCACTGGTCATTTACCTCTGGGGTGGACCTTTCTTGAGGTGCTCCTCTCAGTATGGCCATTGACACGACCATGTTTCTGCATCTTAGGTTCGTGCTGCATTTGTCGTTGTAGGTTGGATAAGCTCTATAGTAAAACTGCATTAATTTCGGTTTGCTTTTCTTGTTCTTTCATCATCCTTTCATTGTCGACCTTGCATCTTTGCAATTCAAACATGAGACTCCTCACAGTCTCAGCTAGATTTGGAGGGGTTCCCATTTCTCTTCTTTCATCAGAATTTTCATCTCTATTGCGGGAGCCTTCTCCCATCTCTTGGGGAGTCACCATTCTCTGCGTCTATAAATTCTCGTGGCTGATCTTCCGCTTGGGTGAAAAGACAAACGCTGGTTATTAGTCAAGAGTCAAATACATTTTATAATCTATGCATAATTTATAACTCTTTCACATGCATACACAGTCGGGTTCTCATTTCCAAGTTTTAATCCTGGACAAGAGATTTAAGTTAGGGGGTTACTCCTCGTAGGAGTGCTTCGAATGGAGCTTATGCGCATCTCGTGCATGAGCCCAATCAGGCCGAGTGTTGTAACCATGATTTGATACCACTTTGTCACATACCCACTACCTAAATCAGTTTTTTCTGGTTTTCCGCCGAATCAGAACCCCCAAATTACCTACGGAGGCCTAGCACGAGCTAGCTCTTTCTCTCTCCCCGCTCCCCTGTGGTCGTGGGTCATGATCACAGTTTGAATAAACGCAGTACCTCTTTCATACTTTGTGCCTCAGCACTACGGTGATGTTGAGTCGTTTGACTTGGCAACCACCGAACCTCGATAGTGCTAGCAATCGGCCAATGGGGACGAATCCCTAAAGGGTTAGAAAATGGCTAATAGGAACAAATCCCAACAGGGCTAGAGAACAACCAATGAGAAACGGCCCCATTACGTGGTTAAGTGGAATACAGGTGGCAGAGAGGGAAAACGTGACACGCTCGTCGACATGATAGGAGGGGGCCCCACTTCACATGCCACACTATTCTGGACCCCCCCCCTGCCCCCCATTAAAGGCAGAATGGAAAGGGGGGTCCGGAATCCACCTGAGCGTCGTTGATCATGATGAATTAATCTCGACCGTTTGAGAGTTGAGCGTCCAATTCCAGACCCCCCCCCATTAAAAGCAGAATGGCAAGGGGGCTCCGAAATGCATCCTCAACTGTAGATCTGGGCGAGTGGACTCTAGCCATCCAGATCTTCTCGCTACTTACCCTTATGCGCATTCGCAACCCAGCGTAAATCTGGCATCTCTACCTCACATCGGACGGTCATCCCAGACCCAGGATCCTTTGAGAGGATCCTCACCATTCATCAGAGCCTAACCACATGCTAACATCTCGAGGTTTATAAGTTTGGAATTCAGGGTTTGAGAGCACAGCGAAACATGTCCCTTCAGTATCCCAAATGCCAAAATGTCGAAGTGCTGAACAAACCTCAATTGGTGATTATCCCCTTGGGTTAAGAATTGGTCATTATGACCTCTTCCCATATGACCACACTCTCTCTTCCGTCGGGATGTATCAAGGCGAGAGCCCGACCTCTTGTCATCGGGACTCTCGAATCCCCGATTTCCCGAAAACGGGTAATCCCTTCACACGTCACCCCTTAAATCGGACGGTCCACAACTGCCCCAGGGTTTCCACCCAGGAAAGTCCCGATCCCTTATCGCCAGGGCTCCCGACTCGTCGATTCCTGATTTCCTAGAAATGGGAGATCTTACGACATGTGGCCTTCCGTCAATCGGACGGTTCAGGGTCTATCCCAGGGTTTTCACCATGGAAAATCCTAAAATCTTGTCAACAGAAATCCCAATTCCACGATTCTCGATTTTCGAAAATAGGAGATCTTACGACACATGGCCTCCGTCATTCGGACGGCTTAGATCTATTCTAGGGTTTTCGCCCTTATACACTGGGGTCGTACCCCTCGGGTAACTCCTGACAGATCCAATGGTTGTCACATTATTCCAGCCGAGATATGATGGCTCAGATTGGTTCCTACCTGTGCATTCTTCCATGACTCCCTGGACGTGGAAAAATCAACGGTCCAGATACTCCCAAGGACCTTGGAGATCTACGGTCCTAAACTCTTCGCTACCCACGAAGACACAGGAAAAAAAAGTGGTAAGGAATTTATCGCCCTACTTTCTCCTACTAATCTAACGGTCGTGGGTGACCACAGATTTCCCGACGGAATCTCGTCAATCATTTACCATCTATCAAAGTTAAGGCCCTTGACTTTCTAGCTTCCTCTTACCAAATCTAACAGTCATGAGTGACCACAAATTTCCTGATGAAATCTCATCCATCAATTTGTTACTTCATCCTTATGCTGCCATCTCGGGTTCCTCAAGAGGGTCATTCCTCTTCGTGGAGGGTTACTAAGGACTTATGCCTTCTCATTCTCTTTCCTGGTTCTTGATGGGCTTTTCAAGGAAGGTATCTCTATGGGGAGATTCACTCAGGGTACTATCTGAGGCAGATAAGGGTATCGTCCACCCGATAACCAGACATGAAGTCTGGATTAGATCAATATGCATATAAATAACAATTCCTAAGGACATAAGCCATACATAATCCTTCCATACAAATATACAACTACTAGTATTGATCAAAATACCACACATACATTCTTATAATGAAATCATTCACAGTTTCACAGCTTATGGGCATAATCATCATAATAAACATATATATATATATATATTTCAAGATTCCATAGGAAAAACACTTATCAGAAATAACACCAGGGGTTCAATAAAATGCTGAGAGGAGTGCTCGTTTCCACCCAACCATAGACTTAGTGACTCCTAGTGGATTTACCACTAGCCACCCCCGAGCTGAGACCATGATGCTGTGAGACTGCGTCTCTGTCTTCCAGTGACCAGGAGTGAAGGTTACTCTCCTTCCTCTCTGCTATCACTCACTCTGCATATTGCCAGAGTTCTCCCCTCGCCTCCCCCAATCGCTTCTACCCAATGCCTTATCCTCTTGCGAGGTTGCGTGTGGCATGATTTTCCTCGCACTGGTCAGTCATGATGGCTCTACGGATAGGTGGTTCACCTCCCCATCACTCATTAAATTTCTGAGGAGCCATCTACCTACCAGCCGGCGAGACATTTAATTCAGGGCCAGCGAGCCGCTTTTGGTTCTCAGAGCCAGTGGAGTCCAAATACGGTATTAATTCTCGTTGGAAGTTAATGCCACCTTTCCAGGTGCCTTCCACCACCATCATGGTCTCTTTTTCTGCACATCCCCTCTCAACAGTCCTGCAATATAAATTCATAATGTTATTCACATTTATTGACCTTTTCCACAATGTCCATTTACATCACATATTCAGATTTATGAGTTTGCCACAGTTCTTGGCCAGTCCAGTTATTTTTACAAACTAAGGGAAACAGGGTGTTACATGCTCAGTTACATCACTGCAAGGTTTGCACCATGGGGAAGTATGTAAAGTCCAACTTTCATGAAAAGGAGAACCGTGCCTTGGTGATTGGAGAGATTTCACATAGATGTGTGTGGACCATTCTCGTTTGCTTAAAAAAAAAAAAAATTATTATGTTATTTTTTTTATGACTTTTCTCGTAAATGTTGGATCTTCTTCATGCAGAAGAAGGATCAAACATTCTCAAAGTTCTGTGAGTTTAAAGCATTGGTGGAGAAAGAGTCAAGGAATCAAGTGAAGGATTTGAGGAGCGATACTAGTAGAGAATAAATCTCTAACGAATTCAAATACTTCTACAGCAAATAAGGAATTCGAAGAGAACTCATAGTGCCTCATAACCCACAACAAAATGGGGTAGTGGAGAGGAAGAACAAAACAATCGTGGGTGTTGCACGAGCGATGTTGCATGATTAAGGCCTACCAATGCATCTGTGAGAGGAAGAATGCAACACTGCAGTTTATGTGTAAAACCATTGTCCTCATAGAGTACTTGGCATGAGTACACCTGAAGAATATTTCACTCGTAAGAAACCTGATGTTTCATATTTTAAGATTTTTGGCTCATCTGTTTATGTGCATGTGACCAAGGATTCCAGGAAGAATCTAGAACCAACTACTGAAGTTGAGATATTTGTGGGGTACACATAAACAACCCATAATTATCGTGTGTATTTTCCTAACAGTAAGATGACTGTTATGTGACGAGATATAAAATTCGATGAGGGGAAAGCCATGCGGTTGTCGCTTGAGAGGGAGAGATAGACTTGCATGCAGAGGAGGAACTGTTGGTTCCCAAAGATGAGTCTCAATATGTGGATCAACCACATGAGGAGGTTGATGGAGTGGAGGAAGCCACTCATGCAAAGCCATCAATAAAAAATGGCAGAAAGTGCACCACGGAAGATGATATATTGAGACTAGATGTTGCACAGAATGTAGGAGCCCCTACTTCACAACTCAGACAAAGATGGTCTCTTGATCGATTTACTAGATACATGGCTCTCATGAGAAAATGTATTGTGATTGAACCATATTCATTTCAAGAAGAAGTACAAGATCCCACTTGGGTTGATGCAATGGTGGAGGAGTATGACTCCATTATCAAAAACAGTGCATGGGAAATTGTCCCAAGACTGGCCGACAAATCAGTGGTAGGTTTGATATGGATCTACAAGGGTAAGATTTTAATCATTGTTCTTTATGTTGATGATTTAATATTGTCTGGTGATGAGGATGCACTCATGCAAGGATGATGTTGCAAAGGAGTTTGAGATGAAGGATATGGGCCTCCTTTATTATTTCCTTGGATTGGAAATATGGTAGCGAGATGGTGAATGTTTTTTGTCTCAAGGCAAGTATGCAAGGGAGATACTGGGTAAGTTTCACATGGAGGGATGAAAACCCATGGATACTCCTCTTCCAGGAAACTGGAGGAAAGAGGATGTTACTTATGGAGAGGTAGTGGATGATAATGTCTATTGACAGTTAATGGGTTCGCTAATGTATCTAGTGAACATGAGACCAAACATTTTCTATGCAGTTAACCAGCTAAGTCAAGTGATGGTTAAGCCTACCAAGCTCTTTTGGAAGGCAGGAAAGCATGTCCTGAGATACTTGAGGGGAACATCGGAGTATGTATTATGGTATAGATAGACAGATGAGGTGAAGTTGCATGGCTTCATGGATGCAAATTGGGCGGGCATCCCAACAAACAGAAAGAGCACATCAGGGGGGATATTTAGTATCAGATCTACAGTTGTTTCTTGGTACAACATGAAACATATATCTGTGGCACTCATTTCAGTGGAAGCGGAATACATGGAAGCGAGTCAAGATGCATGTGAAGTTATCTGGATGAGAAAGATCTTGGTTGGTTTGTTTGGTTCTCATTTAGATTCGACAACGATTCATTGTGATAATCAGAGTTGCAATAAAATATTGATTAATCCTATGTTTCATGATAGATCTAAGCATATAGATATCCAGTATCATCGTATCAGATATTGTGTGTAGCAGAAGATCATGTTGCTTCAATACATTCCTACTGAAGATCAGGATGCAGACATTCTGACGAAGGCGCTCACAAGGAGCAAATTCGAATACCATAGAGATGGGATTGAGGTGAAGGATAATCCCTTTCTTGTTGAGAGGGTTTTGAAAAGTCAACAAGAAATGTGTGTCTAATTTATTTTTCCCTTAAATAAATTGGACAATAAATATTAATCTATTATCTCATAATTACTTGAAATAGTTAACTGAAATGGAAAATCAATTAGCTATAGGAAATTTGAGTTCAAAGGTTGACTGGTGGGACATGAAAGTTGAATTAGTTGTAACTAAGTGACTTTAAGTTGTAACAAAGTTATAAGTGTAGTTATGTGAGTTGTAAAGTATTTTAACTTAGTTAAGTGAGTTAAGCTCAGTTGTACTAGTTATAATTGAACTTACACTAGTGAGAGTTCAATGAATTAATTATTAATTAATTCACAATCAGTGATCTCACATGCAACTGAAGATTTACCACTATTAACTACATGCATGTTAGATCCAGTGGAGACCCATTTGAGATAATAGGTGAAAGGGATAGTTTGGCTATCAATTGTAATTTGAGTGAAGTGCACTCATGCAATCAGACACACAGTGGATATTCCCATGAGAAATATGCAGCCTAGGAAAGAGGAATTTGAATCATTTGCATGTTTTTCCATTGTAGGAATTGCGCAGAGGAGGCAGGCTGTCTGGAGGCAGAGAATTGGCATATGTATTTGTTGATATTTGTATGACAGTGTGAGACGATTGTATTGTATTGAGAGCTCTTGGATTAGAGTTTTGTATGATACTGTTTCATGATCCATGAAATATACATAATATATGATAGTGGGGTTTTTATCTTTATTATTTCCTGGTAAAATATCTGTGTTATATGCGATTGATCTTTCTTCTTGATATTTCAATTGGCGATCATGTTTTAAATTCCGCAAGAATATTTGTAGAAGCAATTCTATATTTAACAGTGGCATATAATTGTTAGATGAAGAGAATCCAGACAATACATAATTTGTATTAAAATTTCTACTGAAAGCAAATCACTTTTCCCATGGAGAAAGTCTTCTTTTAATATTTTCGAGGAACATTAGCACATGTTGTCAGGTGATTACTGGGGTGACCAAAATAATGTGTAACAAGGTTCGTGGAAGGTTTGCATGTAGTTGGTGTTTTTTTCTCTAGTTAAAAGATAAGTATCATTTCCATGCTTAATTATGTATGTTATGCATGTTTGTGATTCTTGAAATGTTATCATGTGTTCCGTTGCATGTAGGAATTACAGTCAATATTTGAGTCTGTATGGTAGCAGTAATTCTATGTTATTTGTTTTAAATTCATTAGAAATGCATGTTATATATATGTATGTATGTATGTATGTATGTATGTATGTATGTATGTATGTATGTATGTATGTATGTTCCTCTGTGACGTTGCCCGACCTGTTGGTGGCTGGGGACGTTAAAAATTGGTACCAGAGCTAAGTGAAGTGTACAAGTAGTGGCGTTGCCCAACCTGTTGGTGGTTGGGGACGTTACATTGTGGTCATGAGGACTGGTTCTATGGGAATAAAGGTGCTCATAGCTAGAACATTGCATGGAATTTCTTCGAGGAAGTGCATGTTTGCATGAAGGGAAGACAATGAACCCTCAATTGAGGAAGGAGGACCTTCCAAAAATTATGTGTAAATTATATGGATGTCAAAGGAATGCTTAAAGGAATTCATTTGAAACCTCGAGTTTCATGAATGATGATATTAGGGTTGTGATCGATTCAGAGCAAAAAATATGGTTCTGCTAAAATAATAAATATGGACAAAGAGTCCATATGGTAATAAGTTGGTTGAATTCAAACACACCTTGGAAAGAGTACCTAACCTGAAAAGTGATAACCTGAAATCGATGCAAGGGTGCATTGGGTATGAATGTGACCACAAATGTTGACACATTCATTAAAGTCAATTGGTATCTAAATTTCATTTTGAAAAGTTGACATATTGAACTGATGCATGTGTAAGGAATGGAATTTCCTTTTTCTTGTATCATCGAATAGATAAAAGTGATTTGACTGTTAGCATGCACAATTTAAGAATTGTTTGTGATGACATTATAAAGGTGCAATGGAAATATATGTGCATGGGAAACTAACAATTTGTTTGGATGATTGAAGTTGAAAGTGCAGGAAGCAAAGGGGTTTTGGATATGGTATCATTGTAAGCCCATAAGGAAGACCAATTGCTTGCTGAGCCAAACTGATATGGGAAGGAAAGTCCCATAATTATGAATTTGGTTCCAGTGAGGAACAAATATGAAAACAAAATGTGGAATTTGGAAATCTATGGATGACAGATTTACAAGAAAATTTTGAATTTAAAATTTATGATGATGTCTCATGAATTTTTGTATGCCTGTGATACAGGTGAGAAGAAAACAATTGTCTAGAAAGGACAGATGAAGGTTGTCAAGATGTAAAAGAATGAAAAATGGCTACTGCTGAGCCATGAGAACCCTGTGGTAATCCATGATTTCCTAGAATATGTTGTGTTGAGGTAACACAAGCCAGAGGGATGCCTCGGCAGAGAAAGTTCGAGGGAAACCTTGACTATAAGGCTCGATAAAGTATCTGGAATTATTCCTTTGTGAGAAAGCCTTGGAAAGGCAAGATGGATCACCCGAGGAATTGTATAGTAGAGAAGGGGATGCCTAAGCCTGGGCCTGGAGGGTGAGTGACTACAAGGAAGAGGATACTTTGATAGTTCTTGTAAATTATTGATTGGGATCATTCAAACGATGGATAGATATTCATGTGTGAGAAACACTTAGAAAGGAAAGATGGATCACTTGAAGAACTATATAACAGAGAAGGGGATACCTGAGCCTGGGCCTAGAGGGTGAGTGACTACAAGGAAGAGGAGACTCTGATAGTTCTTGTAAAATATTGGGATCATGCACAGAATGGGTATGTCAAGGAAAAATAGCGAGTCTGGATAAAAATACAACCATGTGGACACAAATCCATAATATGCGCAAATAAGTGTTGTGCTAGATTATGAATTTTTCCTAGAAATTTTATGCAACAATAAAAATATTTTCACATGAGACTATGATTAATGTGTTTGTTGTCTAACAATTATTGAAGGCATGTGATGAATATTAAGAGTCTGAAAAAGGACCTGACTGAGGAAGAAGGTCAATATTTCTGAAGTGGTTGAATAAGAAAGGAAGGTCAGATGTTTCTAAGAAATAACACCGAGGTCAGTGTTCCATTTAAGGGGGAGGGAATTGTAACACCCCTGTTTCCCCCACATTGTAATTAATTGTTAATTATAATTACCATGTTGTGGAATGGGAACAATATAAATGTATTATGGTTTAAATTGCCAATGATTGACTGTGGGGGTGAAGCCTCGAAGTACTGGACATGATATCACTAGAGGAAAGAGTGAGGATATTGTAGAGAGGGTCAATTAGTTCAAATGAACCAAACTCTCTTTGTCAAGATAATGAGACTCTTTGGATCCCAAGGAGAGAAGTGAGTTAATGAAAAAGGATTGGTGGTTGAGAAATCAACCACCCCCATGAATGGAAACATGGTTTGACTGAAGAACGTCATCCCAAAGTACTGCAGGGTTTGCCAGACCAAGCTGACCCGAGTTCCCTTCTGACAGAAGGAACAGGATGGGTCGAGAACCATCCTTGGAAAAGATATAGAAAAAATAGAGACAAGGAAAAAGATATAGACAGAGAGGAGAGCACATAGAGCTCTCCAGAGGATTATGAACATAAGGCCACGATCTTGTTGCTGAGTGAGCATCTAATAAACCTTGCCAAGGCCATGATAGAGAAATAGATCTCTGAATGTTTGCAGAGAACAAAACCCGAGCAGAAGCTCAAACCAAGAAATAATCCTTGAGAAACTGCAAGAGTTCCCTGCTGATATCATGGCTTGGAATGGGGGTGGCCAGAGTGCTATGAATGAATGCCTCTGAGCATATGGTTGGGTGGAGAGGCAAAAACCCACTATTAGTTAGTTGGCTACCACCTATAAGAGATAAGTATTTTCATATCCTGTGTAATTGGACTGTAACTGTAGATTAAAGTTGGATATCCTATGAATGCTCTAGGGATGTGCATGTCTGCTTAATGGTTATATTGTATCCATTTTATTTCTGCTTGATTGTGTATTTAGGCAAGTAAGAAATTTTATGGTTCATACATGACTTGTACTCATAATTGCTTGAACCCTGTGGTGGTTTAAACTAGAGCAACGAACTGTGAGTTTGTCGACCTTGGGCACAGTTTCACGTGTGCATGTCAACACTCCTAGTCATTTTGAGTTCCTTGGAGGAAGGAATATGTTAAATCTCAGGAGGGATAGTGCATGTATGCACAAGCTCTCTGCGAGGTGGGAGGAGACCGAGAACCCTTAAGTTCTAGAGTTAATATATGAGTGTAAGAGGTGCGTGGAGGATTTCTCTAAGCGTTGAGATCAGGAGAATTAGTGCAAAATACTTAAGTATTTAAGGAGCTGATAGAACTCAAGTAGAATAGAGAGTTTCAAGCCCCTAAAGGAGAGATCATTTCATTTGAAATACAAATGGATGATATTAGTTTGGGAGAAGCTGAATTTCTTCATGATCATTGGATCTAGAGAAAGAATGCGGGTGTTAACCATTAGAACCCTTTGAACTTCATAGATATGGCGAATCGAGCATATTCGTTGCACAAGAGGTGAAACCCCCTGAAATCTCAAAGTTAATCTAGGTCGTAGGTCTGAGGATGCCCGAGAACTATTTTGACCATCAGATCTATGATATAGTTAGTTCGACATTGATGAATTTGGGAGGACAGAGGTTTGGTAGCACCAAAACCCTTGAAGTCCTGAAGTTAATGTGGAATGTTGATCTAAGGATCCTTCAGGATCCCTCATGACCATTCAATCATGGGGACGCAAGTATCAACATCACAATCCTGTGGGAGCCCATGTGTTGAGTGACGGGGTTTCCAGGTGTCACTCTCAAAGTGGCACACATTGGGATCCAAAGGACCCTTGAATGAAATTTAAGAGATGAAGATCTGAAGCATATCTGAGTGGTTCAAGACAAAGGGACAAATTTCCTCAGATCCCGTGCTTCGGGTGAAATCACTTTAGGAGAAAAGGGGATGTGTTGAACAAGAAATACTTAAGTTCAGAGAGCTGGAGTTCATCTGATTCATCTGTCAGCTGAGGATAGGTGTCAACATATCTTTCATTTTGGGAGATAGCCACTTCGGAGGAGAGTGGGGTCACGCGAGTTGAGAACTCTCGAAGTAAATCATGACCATCAATTTTAGAGAGACATCCGTCGAAAGATCGTTGATTTCGGGTGAAATAACTCTGGTAGAAAGCGAGTGGGGAGAGGTTGAAACTCTCGAAGCCTAAAGAGGTGAAGTAATTTATAGTCGTTGATTTGTGGGAGACACGCGTCAGCATATCATGTACTTCAAAAGTGGGGAGAAAGAAATGCAGAGTAGAGGGATGCCCGAAGTGGATCCCCACCGTTGAATGAGAGGGACGCATGGTGCACAATCCTTAACATCGAAAGAAAACACTCAGGGAGAAAAAGATTTGGAGTGCTCAGAACTCATGAACGTCGAAGTCTTGAAGAAGATCATAATCATTAATCATGAGGGATGCATGGTGCTCGATCTGTAACTCCAAGTATGGATTACTTCAGAGGAAAAAGGTATAGGAATTTTTGAAACTCTGTAAGTAAACCTGGGCCATCGAAATCCCTGAGGACACACGATGTCAGATCATGAACTTCAGAGGTTTGCCACTCTGGAGGATTCACGTGGCGGTCATCTTGACACCTGTTGTCTTGGCGTCTGGTCATAGCCTACAGTCATATGCAAGTATAGGGGGATGAAAGAACCTAAAGAACTTGGGAGAGGATATCTTCCATCTCTAATCTCATTTAGGAGCATGAAGATCGTGGATGGAAAGCTATGAAAGAGTGATAAGAATGGAATAGAGACCCCGAATGAGAGTATTGATTCCCCTAGGAAGAGAGAAAATTTGAGTCCCCACCCTAGGTCTGTTACAGGTCATCCTAATTTCTTCATCCATCCCTCTTCACTCTATATAAGGAGGGATATCTCATGGGAAAAGTTAGGTTGGCTTATGCAAGAAGAATTCTACTGAAGATTTTTCTTGTGATATCTTTGCTTTAGCTTTCCAAGTCAGGTTTTTTATACTCTTCATCAAAAACATTGGAGAAAAAGTGTATGTATTGAGGCAAAGGGACATCAGAAGGGACCTTGCAACATTAAGGCATAGGTTGTATTCTCCATTTTCATCAATATAATGCAATAATACATTTCTTCCCTATAAAAGTGTCTTTATTTTTATTGCATAACTCCTTTATCTTATGCATAGGTTTTCATTGGAATATATATATCGTTGCTCTCTCTTTGTTGGTTTGTGTTTCTCAATAGGTTCAACATCCCATAGACCTTGAGATGGAGTAAGAAAAACACTAGAAAGGATCAAATGATGTTTAAACGGTATGTCAAATAGTATACAATACAATGGGAATCTAAAGAGAAGTACGTACTCTGTCATGTTTTGTTCTAATTTCTTTTTGAATTTAGGGAGATTAGTTCGTGTCAGCACTTATCGATTTTTCCAGTAAAAAAATTGGCGACCATATTGGAGAATGTCCTCTTTTGGTCTTTGATTATTTTACTTTTAGCTTCACTTATTTTGCTGATTTTTCATTCTCTAAGTCACTAAGTGATTCAAGTTGACTCTCAGATCCTGAAAGTTCATTGAAAAACCCTGTCCTCTTTTCAGTTTTTCTTAAGTTTTAGTCATCATTGCACCCTGCTATGAGAACCAGTGTGACATCGTCGCACTGTATCCTTCTACTTCCTACGAAGATACCTAAACGTCGCACTGTGTCCTTCTGCTACATGCAACAATTTCTGAAGATTTTTTTTGAGTGGCAGTTAGTATTTCTCTTTACCCAGATTCTTTATCATTTCTTGGGGTGAATTTTTGGTCTTGTTGAATGATTATTCACAGCTTGGTTTGCAATTTTTAGCTGATATTGATCATTTTTCAAGTTTTTAAGGTCTTTATCATAAGCTTCAAATTTCTATCTTTCACTTGTTTCTACAAGGGTATAATCTATTGTGAGTTAAATTTGGGGAATTGCATTGTCAGTTTATTCATTTTCTTGAACAAATTTTTCTTTTTCCTTGATTCAGATCTCTGTTTTTATTGACAAGAAAAATAATTGAAAATTATATTTCCATTCGTAGTGTTTACAAGAAACTTTTTGCATTCTAGATTTTTCTTAAAAGAGAAAATTAGAAGATTTTATTTCTTTGATTTTTTGATATCAAGATTGTTCAAAGTTTAAAGGAATTCTTATATTGCAACTTGTTGTAGTTTGGGAAAAACAAAATATTCTCTCTTATGTAATTAGAGTTCATCGAACAAAAAGATTGCATCTCATCTCTCTTTGCATGTTTTTGAGTCAAGGTCAAGCAGTTCATCATTTTCATCTCCACTTTCTTTTTTAATAAAACAACAACCATTAAAATTAAGCGTAAGTTTAAAAAAAATTTAGTAAATTTTTTTCTCTAGAATTCTTGTACACCAACATTAGCTAGGGATAGAGATTTGGAATAGGTTGTGAGGAATACTCTCCAAAGCATAAAAACACACAATAGCATCTTGTGAATAGGGAGAGTTAAATCCACTTGCTACATTTTGTCCTAGGAGGCCCTTCTAACATAAGGGTCAATCACGAGGTCGCATTAAGGCCAACATAGTTACTCACCTTGCTTTCTTGGTCCTAGTGTAGTGAATGGATGTATTATTGGGGGTCACTTGAGAAAAAAATCATGTGTGGACCTTCTCAAGGAGATTTCAGGCTTAGATACCCTATCGTTGCATGTATATCGGACTGTCGACTGCTTCCCCATGAATCATTGTCGTAATTGGTAACCTTAGTATCCTACATATTTAGGGTCTTTACACAAGGTGACTATGGAGGGGAAAGTCTTCACGGTACCTAGAATCGACGTTATCTAAAATCACTCGAGATCCTTGGAGGTGTGGGAGCTTTCACCAGGGTGTAAGTCCATTAAGAAGACTGTCAACATAACTTTTCCACCCGCTTTATCCTAGCCCCTTATTGTCTTGATCTCGCAATGTTGGATTTCATCACCAATTAGTGATTTCAAAATAAGAAGGTTTGTTTGTATGCTTGATATCTAGATTTTATTAGTGAGTGTTGTTTGTATTCTCTAGTTGGCCATAGATATTTTTTATTATTTATTAGGTGTGGCCAACATCAACCCTCGTCATTCACATAGGATGCAAGGATTTCCTATGGAAGAACCAGAAGAATACGCCCCCTTGCTTCCTAATTCACCAGAGGGTCCTTCTCCCGAAGGAGCAGTCAATAACGACGCATCCTATGAGATCAGGATTTCTATTCCATTGGTTGAACCAACACCCTCTGTAAATCTGTTATTGAATGTTACCCAAGACCCTGTTTTGCTCAGAATAAATTCTTTCAGAGACATTGGTGTTGAAGACTATCCTAGAATAAATTCGGGACCTTTTGTAGAGTTTGGCATGGATGAACCACCATTTCCTAGTGAAGCATTTAGAACACCTGTTCAAACTTCTGGAATTTTTAATCCCGGTTCTATCCTAGTTCATTCTTTGTGGAGAACTCCCTCGGGATGCGATATTTTTGACAAACTAGGTATGAGTCCAAACCAACCTACATCACCATAGGTACTTGTTACTTCTACTTCTTATACAGTACCTCCAAATAATTTTAATGGAAAGACAAGTAATATTGATAAGGTTTCATATCTGTTGTTGGTTGGTACAGATACAATTCTTCCTAGCCAATTCACTAACTCTACCACAGTCCCACAAGTTGTACCTTTTTTCTACCAAAAGTTCGGTAACAATTCAAGATCTTATTGGATCACCACTTCTGCTTAGACCGAATCCATCACTTAGAGCTGGGTATAATGCTCTTACTAGTTCTATTACTAATCCTACCCAGGATCCATCTAGAGGACCTAGTATCTTTGTTCCACATGGGTATAATGTTGTTAGTGGTTTTATTCATAATCCTACCCAGGGTTTACCCAGAGGTCCTAGTCTTCCTCCACTGCCTGGAGGATCTAATATTCTTGGACCAAGTAGTTCCAATCTGCTTTGAGGCACAATTGATTTTTTTACTTCTGGTTTTCAACTTCCAATTGGAGATCAACCTCAAGTTGGGGGACAACCCCAAGTTGGGGGAAATACTCCATTTTATGGGCAATCTATGCCTGGATTACAAACCCAACCTTGGAATTTTCCTTTATAAGAAAATCAACAACTTCCTGGGGGGAAAACTACTCAAAAAATTTTGTTTGTACCCTCTTTTCCTGGGAAACCGTTTCCAGGCACTTTAAACCCTACCTAGGTTCAAGCTTTCCAATACAATGCTCCTTTACAAGGCGGCATGCCAAACCAACAAACTAATGTTGGCTACTTGACTCAAAATCCTCCTCAACCAAATTTGACTGGACCCTCTAACTATTTTCAAACAACTTATGTTCCTACTCATATACCTATGATATTACCTCCCCAAAATTATTAGTTTCCTCAAGTTAACAGACAATTTCCATTTCTAGCTACTTTGGATTTACCAGATTTGTCTTAAATTTTGAATGATCCTATCTTACATTCTCCTTTTTTTCCAGTTATACCTGCTAAATTATCGTCGGGCATTCCAAAGTTTGACGATAAGCTGGGAGAAGATCCAAATAATCATGTTATGAATTTTCATCTTTGGTGTTCATCCAAATCCTTGATGGATTACTCCATACGATTACATCTTTTTCACTGCACTCTTACGGGTTCAGCTGCCAAATGGTACATTGAATTGCCAAGAGGTTTCTTCAATTATTTCAAAAATCTTAGCCATGGATTTCTTGACACATTACCAATTGTCGATACAGTATGAGACAATAATAGAAATTTTAAGTTCATTTAAACAATCCTCTTGTACCCACATCTTATATCATATTCATGAGTGGAGGAGGAGATGATGATTAATAAAAGTTCCTCTTCTTGATCAATTATTGGCTGAGTGGTTCACAAAATCACTCATCGTTCCTATAGCTCGTGATGTTTCCATGGGAGGTGTGGTCACTGAATAACATGCGATCAGTCATTCTCAATACTTAGATCTCGTTTATTCTCAAACGAGCACATTGTATGACTTGATCCCTGATGCTCCTCGCTCATCTACAAATCCAACCCCAATGCTTCCGGTAGAATATCATGTTGTTGATCGTGTGATTGACACTTTTCATACAGATTCTCAGACAAAACAAGCCAATCATTCCAATCCCAAACCTACTAATACCAATGTACAAAATGCTAATCTTCCTGTCGCTTCAACCGATAAAACCTCTGAGGTGAATACGGTTCAGTCTACGACTATCGGTAAATATCAAAATAAGAAGAAAGGGAAGAGTAAGAATAAAGAGGATAAAAGTAATAGTCAGCAACTAGATAAACCAAAAACTCAACTTTTTGATGTTAAAGAAAAGAGAAAATCTCATTATCCTTGCCTTATTTATGGTGAGGACCATTACACAAAAGATTGTCTGAGACGTGCAGAAGTTACTCAATTCCTCCAAGGAACCGGGACTCCCCCTATGCATGTCATTTTTTCACAACCTTTTCCTTCTCAACAAAAACCCCAATTGGTTATTCACGACCAACCTTCTCCCTCTACCAACTCTTATGTGCTTATGTGTACTGGTGACTCCAAGAAAAATTGATTTGCAGTCGCTACCCAAACCAAAGATTATGCCCCTTCTAAAGAGAAATTTGATGATCGACCTCCTCCATCGGCTCAACCTCCAAAAGGTCCTCTTAATATTGAACAAACTAATCTTGATAAAATCATCCAGACACCTCCTAAGGGCATCATTTGTAAGTCATCATTTATCCCACATGCACATGGAACTCAAAACTACAGTATTGTGGAAGATCTTGCACATGAACCATCTATGATGTCGGCTCTTGAAGTCTTTCAAATTTGTCCTACTCAACGGAAAGAGTTGTTAAAGGATATTGGTGGAATCGATCCTACTAATGTGAATTTGATAATATTTGACTTGGATGATCACATTCCAAGACTCCCTCATTAATTAGATTTTCAAATACAAGTAATTGTGAAAACAAAGAATATTTGTCAAACATTTGTTGATGAAGAGGCTTCAACTTGCATTATGTCCATCACCTGTTGGAAATACATTGGCTCTCTTGCCCTTATCGAGTCACATAACATGTTAAAATATTTTAATGTTATATGGTATAAACCTTATGGTGTCCTTCCTACATTATCTATTGCGTTAGAATGAAAATTGGTTATTGTTGAGGTTGCGGTGTTTGATGCACCTCTTGATTACAACGTCTTACTTGGCCATATTTGGATTGACACTATGCACATAGTTGTTTCTACTATTTTCCATGTCATACATTTTCCTCACCAAGGTAAAGTTGTTACGGTAGATAAACTCACCTTTTTTAGTTTTGATTCACGCACGAGTAATGTTCCATTCATAGCAAAAACACCTCATGGTTACAAGAATGTTGGTGTGGGTCTTTTGAAAGATTCATCGTTAATGGCCACTTTCCCCATTCCACCACCTGATGTTCCTCCTCTTGTTTTCGCTTCTATTAACATGATTTCGACCAGCGTTGGTGAAATCCCAGAGTCCTATAACCCTTGGATCATACCTAGCTTGGAAGAATGTCCTCGTTATGGCAACCAAATGCCACTAAGTCTGGTTGAATTGGCCTATCAAGCTATTCAATCAACATCTCCTTCTCCTCACTATCCCTTTGATACATATCCCGATCCATTTCACATGAAATTTCACACTAATGAAACAATCATGGAAGTTATGTCTATGGAAGACACACCATGGGATGATGGAAATCATCATTCTATTATCTTCCTAGAACCTGAGACTATCGAGAGTTACTGACAGATTTTGAACCTATCCACAGTTATTAATTTACCTTCAGATTCTGAATCAACACGTGATGTTTTTTATGAAGGAAAATTGGGAAATATTTCACCCACTATCCCTCTAGATATTTCTATTAAGCCTAGAATTGTGGAAAATGTTCATATAGGAGCCTTATGTTCCCCCGATGAGATCCAAACTTACAAGGCCCTTTTCCAAGAATTTCATGATTTATTTGCCTGGAGTTATGAAGAGATGCTTGGAATTGATCCAAATATCATTGTTCATGAAATTAAGACATACCCTGAAACTAAGCCCATTCGACAATGACTTCACCCAATTCATCCATGAAAATCCGTTGTGATCAAACTTGAAGTTGAGAAACTTCTTAAAGTTGTTTTTGTCTACCCTATAGAATTCACTGATTGGGTGTCCAATCTTGTTCCGGTCATGAAAAAACAAGGAATGATCTGTGTGTGTGTTGATTATAGGGATATTAACAAGTATTTCCCTAAAGATAATTATCCAACCCCTTTCATCGATGATTGTGCCAGAAGTGAAATCTTCTCTCTGATGGATGGATTTTTCAGCTATAATCAAATAAATATTTTACACACGGATCAACACAAAACCACCTTTATTTGTCATTCAGGTACCTTCACGTACCATAAACTTCCTTTCGGTCTCAAGAATGTTGACGCAAATTTTAAATGACCCATTCTGTATGCCTTTCATGATATAAATAATATTGTACAACATTATCTTGATGATTTACCGATGCATTCCATGTGTCATCAAGATCACCCGACACACTTAAGAGATATTTTCCTCCACTGTTGGTATTTTCGTATACGATTGAATCCGCATAATGTGTTTTTTGTGTGGAGTCTGGATAACTTCTAGGATTTATTGTTTCCATGCATGGGATCATAATGGATCTATTGAAGGTTGAATCTATCATCAATTTGTCTCCTCCTTCTACCTTATGCCAACTCCAAAGTTTTTAATGGAAGGCAAACTTTCTATGACGATCCACTCCTAAATATGTCGAAATAGAAAAAGGTTTCACTCAAATTCTTAAGAAGAATCATGATTTTGTGTGGGACGACACCGCTAACAAACCATTTGACGCTTTGAATCTTGCATTAACCCACACACAATTATTGTTTCCCCCAGATTATAGTCGAGATTACTTCCTATATTTGGTTGCTTCGGATCACACCATCGCCATGGTTATGGTCCAAGAGGATAATTCACAAGATGAACATGTCATATAATATTTAAGTCAGAGTCTTATGACCACCGAAATAAAATATATGCATGTGGATAAATTGGCTTTGGTAGATGTTCAAGTTGTCCAACTTTTCCATCACTATATCTTATTGCCCAAAACCACAATTATTTTTTATTGCAACCCTATGCAACATATTCTTACATGACAATTTCTAGGGGGCATATACTCCAAGTGGATTGTGATTCTCCAAAATTTTTATTTGGAGTTTGAGAAAGCCAAGTCAAAGAAATATTTGGTCTTTGCTGAGTTGATATGTGACCTTCCCTCCAATGATACATAAAATGTGGTAGAAGATTATTTTCCTGATGAATCTCTCTTTCTGATCATTTCAAATGATATATGGTATGGATACATCATCATTTATATCCAAACCCAAAATTTTTAGCCTGATGTATCTCTTGTATATCATTGTCGTATCAGGTATCAATCCCATCAATATATTATCCTTGGTGATACCCTTTACCATCGTGGTATTAATTCTTTATTTCGACAATGTCTGACATATGATGGAGATGAGAAAGAACTAAATGAATGTCATTCTGGAGCACGTGGAAATCATATGATTGGGTATGCCACTTCCCAAAATATCCTATGAGTTGGTTACTTATGGACTTCTCTTTTTAAGGATTTCATTCTCACAGTTCAAAAATGCCACACTTGTCAAACCTATAATAATAATATTTTATCTCATCCTACTCCTCTCTATCCTTTAGTTTCCATTGGTCAATTTTCTAAATGGGGCATTGACTTCATGACATGTAACGCTCACTTAGTTGGGGGGCATGGATACATCATTGTAGTTGTGGATTATTTCACTAAATGGGTCGAGGCGATGCCTACATTTGATAACACTGGTAAAACTACAACATTTTTCATATTAAATCATATAATCACTAGGTTTGGTGTCCCTCAAACCATTGTCACCGACCATGACACCCATTTTCACAATTTTATGATGTCTGAGCTTACTGATAAGTTGGGTTTACGACATGAAAAATCAACCCTTTATTATCCATAGGACAATGGCCAAGTTGAAGCAATAAACAAAGTTTTAACCATTATGATTCGACGGATGGTAGGGATTCACAATTGAAGTTGGCATACATGATGTTTTCGACATTATGGGCCTATCAGATGTTAGTTGAATCTACTATGGGGTTCAATCCTTTCCAGTTAGTTTATGGTATCGAAGTCATCTTGCCTATTGAATGTGAAATTCCATCTCTAAATCTAACCGTCAAAATTCTCCCCAACACCACAGATGAAGAAGAACGTATGTTGTATATAATGCAATTAGACAAGACTCATCTTGATGTTGTGTTAGTAATAGAAACCCAGAAGAAATGCGTTAAGGCTCAATATGACAAACATGTTAAACCTTGTGTTTTTCTGAAGGCGATTTGGTTCTTCTTTATGACTAAGATCGTGACTTGTTGGGGGCAGGTAAATTCGAGCCCATGTGGTGTGGTCCTTATATCATTAAATGAGTATTATAGAAAGAGGCTTACGAGCTTGTTGATTATGATGGGATTTCTTTGGGTGAACCCAAAATTGGGCTATACCTAAAGAAGTACCATGCTTAAAATGTTTTGCATGAGTGCTTTTTATTTTAAAGTATCATATTCTAGTGTGCTTTTTGTCATTTCTTTTTTATGCCCTCACATTGCTTACCTTTCCTTGTGCTTGTTTTCCAAATGTTGACTTTATCACTACCTTATATTGGCTTTGTTGATGGTGCTAGTCATAGTACTCAAAATATTGTGTATGTTGCATGGGAAATCTATAAACCCACGAACGAGTTGATAAGTCTACACGACATTTTCCTGGGTTGTGCAACTAATAATATTGTGGAATATAGTGCAGTCATTGAGTTATTGAATGACGCCATTTCACTTGGTATCCATCATTTAATTGTACGACTCGATTCTCAACTTGCGGTGATGCAATTAAGCAACATTTATTCCATTAGAAGTCTTACACTATTACGGGTATACTTGAGATTTCACCTCTTGGAAAGGAATTTTGATTACATTGAATATCAACACATTCCTAGATATCTAAATGCATTAACATATGCTTTATCCAATTATGTTTTAGATAGACATTTACACAATTTATAAATCCAAAAACAAACACATAAAGACAAGTATGTCGGTAGAAGTTTTGTATTATAACGCAAACAATTACAAAAAAGGTGTGCCCTGAGACCAAAATATTGAAGCACATGGCTTCATATACATATATATCATGGATTCTTCTCATAATAACAAATCACTTTCTGTGCTACGTGATGGAGAAGTCGACCAATAGATGTTGAAATGCCAACAATATGGAATTGGTAGCATCGAGGGAACTCATCCACAATAATGTTAGGGATGTCTATAGTCAATCCCTTGAGGTTGTGTTCGATCTCCTAGAGATCTTTAGTCGCTACTCCTCAACATGGAATTGCACCTGCCTCTCCACGTCTCAGGATTGGAAATGACCCTGGAGGTCTGAAAGGTGCCACATCTGCATTTTGAGAGATTTTGACTAGTCTCATATACATAACATACAAAATTTCATAATTAAAATGACAAAAACAATATATAATGGAAAATTTATTTTTACCTATCTCTCCCCAATGTGCACCCTCGAGTAGTGCCAAGTCTCGATCTCCATGGAAATCGACTTCAACATAAGCATAATCCTCAATCATGATAATTTGATCTCTTAGCCACTGGAAATAGGTAGGTCCATATGTAACATATGGGACACCACCTTGGCATGCCATCAAGTAAGCCCACCTCCTCATACAAGGATCTCGTGGAGCAGGCACACCCCAATCCACATTTTGAAGATGCAGTAGTGGGACCCTTTCTAGGAAAAAGAACACCAAAATCAATCTGTACCCAAATTGTTTCAGTCAACCAGTCCTGCACTTTGTTAATTGTTTTTTCATATTCTTGAGGAGGCCATCACACTAGTTGAATACTCGGGGATTCATGCACTCGATGGCATACTGAAACTGACTCTGCAAGGCCATGTGTGGAGTTTCACTCCCATCCACATGAGTGACGGTGAAAAGTGTGGTCCTCCAAGGTAAGTCAAGGACGTTCTTTATGGGAACCTTAACATTATGTTTCTCTATACCAATTGAGCAATCTTGCACAACATAGTAATCCAATGGTTGACCGCCTCTGTTGCCTTCTGATAATGACACTCAAAACCCACAGTGAGATAAACCGATCAAGAAATAGATGTCATCAATCTCCAAAGTAAGTGTATGTAACCCAACATGGAAAACTTGTTCATTCACGTCTCACATTCGAACTAAGTGCTATAATAGAACTAATTGGGCCCTCATGCCCTACACTTTGAAGAACTTAAGAAAACTGCACTCTCGGAGTGCCATGACTGTGTTGGGATCATTCCATGTAATATAATCTTCCTCTTTATTCTTTATGACGCTTGTACATCTATGAGAATGTAACCAAGTAAACTTTTATCACTTTTTCAGACTCGTAAAGGCTATACGAATAAGGAACCCCCTGGAGTCCTCTTTAAGCTCTTTTCAAACCTGCTAAACATGAAAATATTTTCGAGCGATCTTGTTCTTTTCACGCTCTTTAAAGTATTTGAAGAAAACATCTGTTGAGTGGTAGATTATATATTTTTCAGTCTCATCAGATTACTTTACAAAAAAGGACATTTTGGAGTTTTCTTTAAGTGTTTTTCAGAACCTCTAAATATGAAAAACCCTTGAGTTTTATTTCCTTGGACTCATAAAACAAATATCGAAAGGCCCATATGGGACCAAACCACTCCTTCCTAGGGTTCGTTAAAAATATTCCGAGGGACTCATTCGAAGGATGAGCTTACATTTAATACATATGTTATCCTCCTCAATCTTGTGTAAAAATAAAGAGGTACTTGCTAGAAATGGTGAGGGAAAATTGGGAAATAAATGTATATTTGTATCTGTTTTAGTGGCAGTAAGTCAGTCTTGAACATGAAACCCATTTTCATTGTTGTATCTGGGTTGGGAAATCCATTTGTCTCTCGTTTGATCATCCACAAGTATGTATATTGGTCCTCCTTGAGTCAATTTTACCAAGACAATTGTTGTGTCATTCATATGTTCAAGAGAAGTTCAACCAAAGCAAGCCTTCTATCGAGTCGGTCATCTGCAGTTCTCAAACTATTACCATGTTGAACTTCCCTGAGTCAGTGCTAAATCACTTTATATTATGATATACTTCAAATTTGTTACATGTTTTGTGTCATTGACATGGGATACATTAAATCCCTCCTATGATACTTCAACTCATTATTCAGGAATTAGACTTAGAAATCATTTAGTACCTAGGAGCCTGCATGCCTCAATGGAAAGTTTCCTCATTTTTGACAGTGGGTTCACATCATTGGCTCATGATTGGAAAATTTCATATTTCATCGAGTGTTTGACTTCAGCTCATTAATTCACATTTGTTGGATTGTAATAAAGTACCTTGGGGGTCATTGACATCAATGGTGATTTCCCTCACAATTGTTAACGGTATCTGTAACACCCCAAGGCTAAGCCCCTGTTGAATTGTAATTATGTTTATAGGATGGTGAGCCGAGTGGTTATAAGCTGAGAGAATTATGTGTTTATTAGGCTAGTGAGACAGATGCTAAGGCCAATGAGCCTGATTTTGTATATGTAAACACTCGCATCATTAATAAAATTACATTGTTGCATGTAGGCCAACCATGAAGAAGATTTGTGGGAGACTAAGCTCCATTATGTAGGGTAAGGGAACGGGGCTAAGTTTCTAGGACTAGGGGCTAATCTAGAGGGCTTACCTCTAAGGGAATATTATTTTATTATTATTTCCCAAAAGCTATGGTTGACATAAGCCGTGTTGTCCTAAGTTACTAGGAGAAAGGGGAATGAGTGCTAAGTGGAACTCATGTGGCTTTAGGAAGACATGTGTCAAACTGGGTGCATGCAATTTATAGTTGGGAAAGCCATCTCATTGGGGGTTTGCTTCCCACTCTGGCATTGCTTCCCATCCTTGCATTGGATGAGTTTTGAGCTTCCTCATGACCCTTACGATTATCTAGAAGTTGGTCACCTTCCCGATTGACCAGGAATTCATGCATTGAACCAATTCTCCATCATCATCGCCTTTGTATATAGCAAACACCTTTTCAATCCTGCAATCATACTTGTGTTATCTTGTTTGTCTCCTGTGAAGCTCGACACAATTTTATTCACCTGAGCCATGTTGTGTCTTAGTGTTTGGTTGTTGCCATTTTCAGTGTCAATACCCATTTTTTGTTGCTACCATCACTCGTGTGTAGTTGAATGTTGTTGTTTGTTGCTTAGGAGTTGAATTGAAGAAGAAGGTTGTCAGGCCTGTGAGAAACTCTCCCAGGTGAGAGAGTTTGCTGGGAAGTGAGTTCTCTTGGAAGGGAGTCTCGTAGCAGCTTCAGTACTCTGAGACTTCTGGTCAAACCTGTTGTTGAATCCCTCAATAAGGGAGGTGTAGTAGCTGATGGAGTTGTATTAGTGAAGGTGTACCCTCCTGGGGTGGAGCAGCCGTGTGGGGAATGAGTGTCTGTGGGTTGTGGGTGTAAGTGGCTCTTGGGATAAAAGATCCTTTCTGTTGTTTTTTGCAACTTCCTTGTTATCCTTGCCAAGCCTAGAATTCCCTTGCCTGGTGGAGCTTAGTCCTAGCTCAGAGGTGACCCACTGCTGAGCGTGATGAGTAGTGTGGTTCGTAAGGGAAAGAAAGTATGAGATTTCAAAAGTTTCATAACGTCGGAGTGACGAGACATAATGACATCATCAAACGTGGCATGGAAGTGTTTGGAGATTAACGACTCGAGGTGTTCGGGATGTGCGGATGTGAAATCCTCCGAAGTCCTGAAGCTCCGAAGTTCCGAAGTCCTGGAGCTCATATAACTGAGGTTACATAGTG
>JZKD02S1739131.1:291091-339421 GCA_000966675.3 Picea glauca
ATCCAAGGCAATTGAATTCCATACTTACTCAAATGATCATCACATTGTGATACAACTCTTCTATGCATCTTTAGAACAAACTGCTTTTTTTAAATTTCTTAGATTTTGCAATTACTAACTGCATATGAGATTGTAGAGAAGAGTAACAAAGATTTCATTTTGAATGATTTATTTAATAGACGTAACAAAATTATTTTGCATGGCTTAACAATTTCTATTTATTGATATTGTATCTCCAAAAAAACTTTCAACGTTTCTTAATTCGTCAATCTAGAACTCCAAGAGATTTGTTTTGATGTTCTTTGAAAACTTCTGAATTCGAAGGCCTGAAGTCCCGATTAAGAACCTATCGATATAGCGCTTGGCCACAACCCTTGGTTGCATGGGTTGTGGGCTAAGAGAAAGGGGTTGGTGCCCGATTTTTTTTTATTGAAAAATGGAGAAAAGCTTAGAAAGAAAAGATCTGCGGGGATTTTTGATTGGTCAAGAACCACATAATAAAATATGAACATTTTCTTGAATCAGATTGGTTTATGAATACTGTGGAATTTGTTAAGGACTGATGGCCTGACAAATTTTTGTTGACTGCAAATTGTTTTTGTAGAGTTACAATTTTCAGAACCAAACTGAATTACCGCATAGTTGAGAGAAATGGAGGAGGCACGAAATGTTTTCAGTTCAGAGAATGAAGCTAAAGGAATGGATGTCAATTTCGGAGTTGAAGGATCAAACTCCAATGGGCATGGAGAAGAGATAGATAAGGAGGGATACATGATGAAAATCATTGAAATATTGCAGAAAGATGTCCAGACTCACCGAGCAGATAACAAAAAGCTCATGAAATCCAGTGAACAATAGGGAGACTTCAACATAAAGTTGATACAGAGCTTGAAAAGGATAGAAAATAAATTGGGTAAGGAGAGTGACTCCAGTAAATCAGGAAGTCATAGGTCCCCTGATGAGAAGAGGAAATCAAGGAGTGTTGGTAGACATAATCATCACTCCCAAGGGCACTCCAAGAGGAGGGCACATAGTAGTTCGAGCCCATCTCCTACCAGAAAATAGAGGAGATCTGGAGTGGATGAACTGAAGGGTGAAATGAACAAGATTAAGCCTCCTACATTTGATGGAGAGAAAAATAAGGAGGAATATTCTGAGACATGGTTTCTTGGCATGAGGAAATAATTTCAACTGCAAAATTATTCCTCTCATGCAGAAGGAAGAATTGCAATGTATCAACTGAAAGGAAAGACATCCATGTGGTGGGATCAACTTGTGTAGGTGCAACACATTAAAGAGAAACATGTTGTTTGGAAGGAATTCAAGAAGTATTTCAAAAATAAATACTTGACTAAGAGATACTATGACAAGTTGGGTAACATGACCATTGATGAATATGAACGAAGGTTTTTGGAATTGCTAAAGTATGTCCCTTTCATCAAAGATGAGAGTGTCAAAATTCAAAGGTATGTGAGTGGAATACCATCTCCCATCAGTGACAAGATCCAGTATGATGATCCTAAAACTATGGAAGAAACTATAAGGAGAGAAAAATACTTATATGAGCAACAAAGAGAAAATCCCAGTTTCCGGAAGGCTTGGGAAGATAAGAAGAAATTCAAGATAGATCAGAGGAAGAAGGGAACTAAGCCATCCTCTTTCAGAAATATCCCTAAAGGACAGCCAGTTTTTAGAGAGCCTAGGAAGGTTGAAGTAGGTGGGAAAATGCCAAGACAACCACCTATGGAATGTTGGGGTTGTAAAGGAAATCATAGGTACAGAGATTGCCCCCACAAAAATGACAAAGTGAGGTCTATCCACAATGTTCAACAGGAAGAAATAGTGGAGGACATGGGAAAAAGTGTACCAAGGATCTATGCAGCCATGGAAAACAAGAAAGAACAATATCAGTCACATATGATTGAAGTGGAAGGTATGATCAACAACCAAAACATTACTATTTTAATTGATTCAGGAGCTAGTCATAGTTATATAGATCCTAAAATGGTGGAAAGTTTGCATTTTCCAAGGAGTAAGCATGGAAAATCTTGGATAGTGCATCTGGCTACAGGAGCCAAGAGAAAGGTTGTTGAGTTGGTTAAGTCATGTCCAATGGACATGAATGGACTGAGCATAAGGGATGAATTGAACATCTTACCTTTAGGTTCCTATGACTGTCTAATTGGGATGGACTGGTTGGACCAACACCATGCAATATTAGACTATCATAACAAGGGATTCACTTGCCTAGATGAGGAAGGAAACCCAAGGAAAGTGCAGGGAATCCCAAGGAAAGTTAGTGTCAGAGAAATCTCGGCAATGCAGCTGAAGAAGTGTTACAGTAAGGGCTACCAAATATTTGCAACTCATATGGAAGAAGCACCTAAGGATAAGGTGTCAAATATTGAAGACCATGCAGTATTAAAATATTTTGAAGATTTATTCCAAGAGGTACCCAAACTACCCCTAAAGAGAGATATTGATTTCTCTATAAACCTGATGCCTGGAGCAGATCTAGTGTCAAAAACTCCTTACAGAATGAGTGCACCAGAGATGAAAGAACCACAATTGCAACTTGAAGAAATTATGAATAAGGGGTATATTCGCCCAAGTGTGTCACCTTGGGGTGCCCCAGTCTTGTTCATGAAAAAGAACTATGGGACATTGAGATTGTGCATTGATTTCAGACATTTGAACAAAGTGACTATTAAGAACAAGTATCCTTTGGCAAAGATCGATGATCTCTTTGATCAATTGAAGGATGCCAAAATATTTTTAAAAATAGATCTCACATCAAGGTACCACCAGGTAAGGATAAAGGATGAAGACATTAGAAAGACCGCCTTCAGAAAAAGGTATGGTCATTATGAATTCACAGTGGTACCATTTGGGTTATCAAATGCACCCTTTGTTTTCATGTGCCTAATGAATGGTGTATTCAGAGAATACCTAGGCAAGTTTGTCATCATCTTTTTGGATGACATCCTAGTGTATTCCAAGTCAAAGGAAGAGAATGAACATAATTTGAGGATGGTGTTGCAAGTGCTAAGAGAACACCAACTGTATTCCAAATTGAGCAAGTGCTCATTCTATCGAAAGAAGATCCATTATTTGGGGCATATTGTTTCAAAATATGGGATAGTCGTGGATCCTGAGAAGATAGAAGCCATCAGAGAATGGTCAGAGCCAAAGAATGTGACAAAAGTCAGATCCTTTATGGGTCTATTTGGCTATTACAAAAGGTTAATTGTAGAGTTATCAAGGATAACTCACCCCATCACTTCCTTGCAAAGGAAGGGGAAGAAATTTCAATGGACATAAGAATGTGAGATAAGCTTCCAGCAATTGAAGCAGTTGTTAACCAGTGCTCCAATATTGAGGATTGCAAATCTGAATGAAGATTTTGTAGTGTGTATATACGCATGCAAAGAAGGAATAGGAGGAGTCCTCAGTCAGAATGGGTTTGTGGTATGTTATGAATCTAGAAAGTTGAAGGATCATGAAAATAACTATGCAACACATGATTTGGAGTTGGTATCCATAGTGTATGCCTTGAAGAAATGGAGGCACTACCTCATGGGAAGGAGGTTTGAACTGAGGACAGACCATAATGGTGTGAAGTATTTGTTTGATCAACCAACCTTGAATGATAGGTAGAGTAGATGGTTGGAATTCCTTTGTGAGTATGACTTTGATATCAAGCATATCAAAGGAAAGGAGAACAAAGTGGTTGATGCACTCAGTAGAAGAGTGCTTGAACTACATGCTATGACCATTAGCATGTATCAAATTTCTCTTAAAGGCATAATTTTGGAAGCTGCAAATGCATATTTGAAGTACATGGAATTGGTATTAAATATACAACAAGGTAAGATGCTACAGAAAGTGGAAAATTATAAATTGGAAGGTGATGGAACACTCCTGTACAAAAGTAGAATTTATGTATATAATTTCCCGGAATTGAAAATTATGATATTGAAAGAAATTCATAATATTCCTTATGTTGGGCACCCTAGATATCAGAAATCAATGGCAGTAGTCAAGAGCCACTACTTTTGGCTAGGTATAAAGAAGGAAATTGCAGAATACATCACTATATGTATGGAGTGTCATAAGGTCAAAGAGGAACATAGGAACTCAACAAGGTTGCTACAACCATTACCCATTCCTGAGTGGAAGTGGGAAGTGGTGACAATGGATTTCATCAGAGGATTTCCCAGAACTGGAAAGAAGCATGATTCGATCATGGTGGTGGTGGATAAGCTTACAAAATCTGCCCATTTTATTCCATTGAAAACTACTCACAATGCAACTAATGTTGTTGATATCTATATGAAGGAAGTAGCACGATTGCACAGTATTCCCAAGACAATTGTGTTTGAAAGAGACCCAAAATTCACCTCAAAGTTCTGGAAAGGGTTATTCAAAGGGTTTAGAATGAATCTGAACTTCAACACAACCTATCATCCTGAGTCTGATGGACAAACATAAAGGGTGAACCAAGTGATAGAGGACGTGTTAACGATGTATGTGATGGACAAACCATCTAAATGGGAAGATTATCTACACTTGGTAGAATTTTCATACAACAATGGGTATTAAGCATCACTGAAGATGAGCCTGTTTGAAGAACTTTATGGTAGAAAGTGCAACACACCAATAAAATGGGACAACAGCTGATAGAGAAGTGGTTGGGCCAGAGTTTCTCAAGGAAATGGAAGAGCAAATGCTAAATATTAAGCATAATTTGAAGGTTGCCCAAGAAATGAAGAAAAGTGATGATGATAAGAACAAGAACCACAAAGATTTTAAAGTGGGTGATCATGTTTTATTGAAAGTGAAAGGCAACAAAAGTTCCCTAAAGCTAGGAAACTATTCCAAGTTGGTAGCCAAATATTGTGGGTCATTTGAAATCCTAGAAAGGATTGGACCAGTTGCATATATGCTTGCATTGCCTGCATCCATGACTGTACATAATGTGTTTCATGTTTCATTGCTTAATAAATATATACCTCATGCTAATCATGTTATTGGTTGGAATGTGATTCAAGTGGATCAAGAAGGCATCTTGCAAGTGCATCCGGTGCGCATATTGGATCGAAAGAGAAAACAACTCCAGAATCGAGCCATAGGGCTTGTAAAGGTCCAGTGGACCTAGTACGATCTTGAGGACATGACATGGGAGCATGAGGTTGCTATGTGGGCTGAATACCCACATCTTTTTGAAGATTTTGGAAATCTTGTTGTTATGGTGTAAATAAGTTGCACTGAGAACAATGCAAAAATAAGGGGAGGAGATTGTAACACCCCAAGGTCGAGCCCCAACTGAATTGTAATTATGTTTATACGCTGGTGAGACGAGTGGTAATATGATGAGAGACTTATGTGTTTATTAGGTTGGTGAGCCAGATGTTAAGGCCAGTGAGCCTAATTTTGTATATGTAAACACTCACATCATTAATAAATTTACATTGTTGCGTGTAGACCGACCAGAAAGAAGAACTATGGGGGACTAAGATCCACTAGGTAGGGTAATGGAAGGGGGATAAGTGTCTAGGACTAGGGGCTAAGCTAGAGGGATTACCTCTAAGGGAATAATATTTTATTATTATTTCCCAAAAGCTATGGTTGACATAAGTCGTATTTTCCTAAGTCACTGGGAGAAAGGGGAACGAGTGATAAGTGGAACTCATGCAGCTTCAGGAAGACATCTGTCAACCAGGGTGCATGTAGTTTATAGCTGGGAAATTCATCTCATTGGGGGTTCGCTTCCCACTCTGTCATTGCTTCCCATGCTTTCATTTGGACCAGTTTCAAGTTTCCTCATGACCCTTACAATTATCTGGAAGTTGGTCACCTTCCCGATTGACCATGGATTCACACATTGAACCAATTCTCCATCATCCTCACCTATGTATCTAGCACACACCTTTGGAATCCTACAGTCATACTTGCATTATCTCGTGTGTATCCTATGAATCCCAACACAATTGTATTCACCTAAGCCGTGTTATGTCTTAGCGTTTGGATGTTGCCATTTTCAGTGTCCGTACCCATTTTATGTTTCTATCGTCACCCATGTGTAGTTGAATGTTGTTGCTTGTTGCTTAGGAGATGAATTGAAGAAGCAGTTTGTCGAGCCTATGAGAAACTCTCCCAGGTGAGAGAGTTTGCTGGGAAGTGAGTTCTCCTAGAAGGGAGTCCCATAGCAGCTACAATACTTTGAGACTTCTGGTCCAGCCTGTTGTGAAGCCCAAGGTAAGGGAGGTGTAGTAGATGATGGAATTGTATTAGTGAAGGTGTACCCTCCTGGGGTGGAGCAGGCGTGTAGGGAATGATGGTATATGGGTTGGGGGCGTAAGTGGCTCCTGGGATAAAATATCCTTCTTGTTGTTTTATTCAACTTCCTTGTTGTCCTTGCCAAGCGTAGAATTCCCTTGCCCAGTGGAGTTTAGTCCCACCTCATGGATGACCCACTGCTGAGCGTGATGAGGAGCGTGGTATAAGGCTGGGAGGTTCATGGAAGGTTTTCATGTGGTTAGTGGTCATCTATTAAAATATAAGTACCAATTTTGTGTTCATTGTATGCTGTGTATTTGTATTTGCATTATAATTAATGAGTAATGCTTGTATATATATATATGATGCATGTATGTGTTAAATGTTTCTTTTGCATGAACATGTGTATGAGTAGAGTATTGGCGACTGTTTAATTGCATTAGATAGATATATATTTATAAGTGTGAATACCAGATGTTATCTCTATCTTTTGGTTAAGTTTTAAATGTGGTTATTTCCATAAAGTTACTCAGTGGCATGGCCTAGCCTGTTGTTTAAGGGCGATAATGTCATAGAAATGGTATCAAAGAAGGAAAGGCAAGGTTAAGGTGGTTTTGGTAGCATTACCCGGTAGGGGTCAGTGTCCGAGGACGTTACAAATTGGTATCAGAGCTAGTTGAGCTAAGTGAAGTGTTTGATTAGTGGTCCTGTTGGTCGCTGGGGACGTTACAATATCCATTAATGGTCAGTAATCAAGTGGTTTCTACCATGTTCAACTTCAACATATGTAATCACATGGATAGATTCGTACTTCAGGACAATGGAAATGAATACCTTGGATACTATCACATGGATCCAGGTTGCGATGGAGTTTCGTAAGTCTGTACTAACACATAGATCCACAGTGTATTTCTCGTGCCTATGTTGAATCGTTGACATGGATCCACAATGTATAATTGGTGGTCATGATTCACTTGACACTTATTCTTAGGGTCACTTGTAGTCTGAGTATGGGAATGCATACCTCAGTAAATGGTATGTTATTATGAAGATGCTTGTTTGCTGATAGGTTTCTGACTGATGTGCTCCTTATTCTTGACACACACATTCTACAAAGTATTTCAGTTGTCACGCGTTCCAACTTCATACTTTTGGGGAAATTATATTACACATTATTTTTGTCACCCCTGTGATCACTGATGATATGTGTATTTCCTATTTCTCTATTCCCTTATGGCTATTGAAGAAATAAGACTCTCTCCTGAGAAATGCAATCATATTTTCCTTAATGAAAAACCCTATCAAAGAAGATCGTCACACCTTGTCAGTGTTAAGGGTGCGAAAATCCCCAATCTCTGCATGATGTACCACAGTGGCCTATGACATCATTGCAGGTTGCTAATGTTGAGGGTGCGATGTTTCTCAAACAAAGGAAAAAAGGTGAATTTCACGAAGGTTCTAGAATGGAATCTTTGAAAGGATGAGGTGGCCTCAGATTGGTTTGGTTCTCACTCACTTCTCTGATTTAGTGGGATCATCCTAATCTCTTCATCCATCCCTCTTCACTCTATACAAGGAGGGATATCTCATGGGAAAAGTTAGGTTGGCTTATGCATGAAGAATTCTACTAAATATTGTTCTTGTGATAGATTTTCTTTAGGTTTCCAAGTCAGGCTGTGTATACTCTTCATCAAAAGCATTGGAAAAAAGGTGTGTGTGTTGAGGAAAAGGGCCATCGGAAGGGACCTTGCAACATCAAGGAATAAGTTGCATTCTCCACTTTCATCAATATAATGAAGTAATACATTTCTTCCCTATAAAAGTGCCTCCATTTTGATTGTATAACTCCTTGATCTTATGCATAGGTTTTCATTGGAATATATATATCGTTTATCTCTCTTTGTTGGATTTTGTTTCTCAATAGGTTCAACATCCCGCAGACCTTGAGGTGGAGTAAGGAAAACATTATCAAGGATCAAACGACGTTTAAACGATATGTCATTTATCCCTCATTGAACTAGTATACATTACAGTGGAAATCTAAGGAGAAGTATTTACTTTGTCATGTTTTGTTCTAATTTCTTGTTGAAGTTAGGGAGATTAGTTCAATTCAGAACTTATCGATTTGTCTAGTAACAATATGGTAGGAAATGCAATACTCCAGTGAGTTGGGACAACCCAACACATAGAGTGGTACTTGGGCCAGAATTGCTCAAGGATATGGAAGACCAGATGGTTAGAATTAAGCAGAATTTAAAGGCAAATCAAAATAGACAGAAAATTTATGTAGATAAGAATAGGACAACTAGAGAATTAAAAGTGGGGGAGCATGCTCTTTTAAAAGTGAATACCAATAAGAGCTCTTTGAAGTTGGATAGTTGTACAAAGATAGCAGCCAAATTCTATGGTCCATTTGAGATATTGGACATAATAGGGCCAGTTTCATACATGTTTGCATTGCCTACTTCCATGAATGTGAATAATTTATTTCATGTCTCGTTGCTAAAAAAATATGTACATGCTCCTAAACATGCTATTTATTGGCATCTTATTTATCTAGAGACAAAGGGAGACTTTTAGGTCCATCCAATGCGAATATTGGACATAAAATTCAAAATGATCTGGAATCAAGTTATAGAGCTGGTAAAAGTCCAGTGGACCTGCTACGGTCTTGAAGATGATACTTGGGAGCATGAAGATTCCATGTGGGTAGAATACCCATGAATTGTTGAATAAATTTTGAAATTATGTTTTCTATTTTGTATATGCACTGAGGAAAGTGCCAAAATAAGGGGGAAGGAAATGTAATACCTCAGTTTTGATCCCCGTATTAAATAATGTATTTTTTTAATGAAAGGCCAGAGTGCCCAAAAAATTAAAAGAGGCTAGTGTTTCTAGGAAATGTAATGTTTTGATCATTATTAATAACAAATATATCACTGGTTGCTATACAAACAAGGACAAGAGTTATAGGGGGCTATGATTCAAAAAGAGAAGGGGATTAAGGGGCTAAGTGTTTATTTTATATTTTTATTTACCCATTTTTGTTTTAATGGAGAAGATCAGTTGCATGAGCTTCTTGGGGGAATTCCACGTGGTTATCTATTTCCAAGAATTATATAAACCCATATTTGGTATGTTTGGGGGGTTATTCTTCACTCACGCACTCGTTCACTGATTCAATGATTCATTCATTCATTCATTCATCCATTCACTTTTCATTCTTCATTCATTTTGATATTGGCTTGGGGAAAAGAAACCAATTGTGGAGAGGAGACATGGTTTGGTTGGCAGTAATGATTATTGGTGTATTCCAGCCATGAATTAATGCATGCATGCCTAAGATGCATTAGCATGTGTTAATTTTTTCCCACAATTGCGAATCTTGAGAGTCCCAATATGGATATTCTTGTCCAGATGCAATGGAGCCCTGGAAGGAGGTGGATATCCTGAGGGACTGTGTGGAACATAAGGAGTCCCATTCTCTTGGGTTGTGCAGGCTAGGTAGAAGAGAGCTGGTGTACTTTGGATTGTTGTGTGTGCTAAGAAGCCTGTGAGAGATTGAGTGCTGACTGGTTTGGGAAGTTGAGTGACACTATAGAACTGTCCTTGTGGACTCATAGCATTGGCTTGGGGGAGACATTGTTGTTGAGACTTGGAATAACAATGTCTATAGTTCGGTGGAATGTCCTTGGTTTGCATCCAATTGGTGATTCATTTCATTAAATATGAGTGCTCTCTTTGTCATGGTTTTATTTACCTGTATATTTATTTCCGTTGTGTATTTATTTATCTATGAAATTTGTATCTATATTATGCATGCTTGATGGGTATTGTTGTGCATGACATATGGTTCATTTATTTTATGTTTTAGCATGAATATTGATCTATGCATGTGAATATTTCATGCATCTTTATTAATTAAAAATGTATCAAAATTGGAAATTAGTTCAGAAGTGGACTTGAAGTAGCATGCATGGCTTGTGGGTGGAGGGGTAGATTAAAGGAGATAAGTAACATATACATCCAGAGTATATGTGCCCCGATGTAGTCTTCGATGGACTAAAGACTCGAGGTGGTTGAGGTGTAATTCCACATGTCGGATAGCATCAAGATAAATACATTCACAGACTGGTCCTATGGGAATGTGTACATTCTAGGACTAATCTTGATCATTCCATGAATGTTCATGATCATGTGAGAATGTGGAAAGTCTAGGATCAATCATGATCATTTGATCATGAGGTGAATGTGCTTCTAATGTGGTATCGATTCTTTTCATGGGACAAGAATGACCCTAGATGCAGTTAGACACAAGGTTGTGGAGATGGATCATCAACATAGCTAATGAGGATCATGGATAAACTTTTATACGACAGAAGAATACCAAGAAATGTACAATATATGCTTGGAGAATTACTTCCTCATTTAGAGGGAGTGTTGATGTTTTGGCAACTTCATAAGGTCATTCTCCAAGCTGAAAACCAGAAGAAACTCCAGAAGATAATGAAATAGCCTAGAAATCACGTCAGCCTAGTAATTTTCCATTTAGAAGTCCATAAACAAGAGGTCCTCCCCAGAAATAACATGCCATATTGGTAAAGTCAGCCCAAAAAGTATAGTGGAAAATTATTATAAACATCTCATCGAATTGGCTCATTTTCACTCAATAATTTTGCTCCTCTTACACATAACTTCGCAAATCAAGAAGGAAGATAAGTTGTAGCAAGGAATACATTTTATCTTTGGTTTTATCTCTCTCTTTGGCTCATTATATTCTTAGGGTACTTGCTCTCTCTTGCTAGGGCGAGTTTTTCTATTTCAAGGATATTCTTCTTTGTATCAACACAAGAGTCTTGTGCTTGGGTTTCTAGAGTTTGGTCTTTTGGTGATATTAAAAGATTGTTCTTCAAATTGGAAAGATTTATTCTAGAGAAAAGTTGGTTGGGTTTTTCCCATGAGAGAGTTTTCCCATAATATATCTTCTATCACTTGTGCATGGTTATATTTTTGTGATATTGTAATTACGTTGATATTTTCAGTGTGCAATTATACTATGATTTGGAACATAATAAATTGATTGTCAAGATCCGAAAATAAGATAAAACTTCAACAAGATCAATATGTACAAGTGAAACACATTGATGAGAAGAAAGTTACTTGGAGGAAATTCAAGAGGTGTTTCCAAAAGAAATACTTAACCAAGCGGTATTATGAGAGGAAAATGAAGGATTTATTTGAACACAAGCTCAAGATCATGACGATAGACAAGTACAAAAGAATATTTTTAGATTTTCTGAAATATGTGCCTTTTATCAAGGATGAGCAGGTGAAGATTCAAAGGTACATGAGTGGGTTGCCATTATTTATCAATGAAAGGATACAGTATGATGAGCCTAGGATGTTGGAAGAAAACATAAGGCACGCTAAGTGTCTTTATGAGCAGCAAAGGGGAATACTGACTTTCCAAAAGGCTTGGGAAGACAAGATGAAAATTAAGGTGGAACATGGGAAGAAATAAGCTAAGCCACTATTTTTTAGAAATACTATGCAAGGACAGACAATTCTCAAGGAGCCCAAAATGAATGAGTCAGTGGAACAGAGACCATGGAAACAACCTATTCAATGTTGGGGTTGTGGCAAAAAATCATGTATTTAAATATTGTCCCCAAAGAGGTGAAAAATCAAGGACTATGCACATTTTATGACAAGATGTGATAGTTGAATACATGGGTGGAAGTGTACCTAATATTTACGTAGCACTGGATAACAAGTAGGATGAGTTCTAGTCGCACATGATCGAGGTGGAAGGTAAGATTAACAACCAACCTATTTCTATTTTAATTGACTCAGGAGCTAGTCATAGTTATCTAGATCCTAAAATGGTGGAAAATTTCCATTTGTCGAGAATCAAGCTTAGAAAATCATGGTTAGTGCAATTATCTATAGGATAAAAAAAGAAAATTAATGATATGGTTAAGGCATGTCCATTGGAGATGAATGGACTACACACAAAGGATGATTTGAATATTATACCTGTGGGCTCATACGATTGCTTCATTGGTATGGATTGGCTGGATGAGCACCATGTTGTCCTGGATTGTTATAATAAGGAATTTACTTCCCTGAATGAGAATGAAATTTTGAGAACAGTTCAAGGAATTCCAAGAGCTGTGACTATCAAAGAAATTTCATCCTTGCAATTGAAGAAAATTTACAGGAAAGGATGTCAAGTATTTGCAACACACATGGAAGAGGCACCTAAGAATAAAGTGCCAAGTGTTGAAGACTGTGTATTACTAAAGTAATTTGAGGATGTATTTAAATTAATATCGAGATTTCATCCAAAAAGAGATATCAATTTATCTATAAATATGATTCTAGGAGAAGCACATGTATCCAAAACTCCTTATAGGATGAGCATGCCAGAGTTGAAGTATTTGTAGATGCAACTTGAAGAAATTTTGAAGAAGGGGTATATACGCCTAAGTGTGTTATCTTGGGGTGTGTCAGTTTTGTTCGTGAAGAATAAGGATGGTATGCTGAGATTTTGTATTGATTTCAGGTAGTTGAATAAGGTAACAATGAATAACAAGTATACTTTGCCAAGGATAGATGACATGTTTGATCAACTAAGGGGTGCAAGGAATTTTTCAAAGATTGATCTCAAATATGGATATCACCAAGTAAGAATAAAGGAGAAATACATCTATAAGACTACCTTCAAAACAAGTTATGGTCATTACTATTTTATAGTGGTGCCATTTGGGTGGTCAAATGCACCAACTTTCTTCATGTGCTTAATGAATGGAATTTTCGGAAGTTATTTAGTTAAATTTGTCATTTTATTTTTGGATGGAATTCTTATTTACTCAAAGTATGAAGAAGAGCATGAGTAACACTTGAGGATGGTGTTGAAGGTATGAAGGGAGTGTTGAAGGTATGGAGGGAGGATCATCTTTATGTAAAGTTGAGAAAGTGTTAATTTTACCAAAGGCAAATTCATTACTTCGGTCATATCATTTTAGAGGAAGTAATAGTTGTGGACCCAGCAAAGATAAAAGGCATTGAGGAATGACCAACACCAAGAAATATCGCATAAGTGAGATCCTTTATGGGATTAGCAGGGTAATACAGAAGGTTTATTGAAGGATTCTCAAATATTGTGCATCCAATCACATCCCTGCAAAAGAAAGGTGTTTGATTTGAATGGTCTACAAATTGTGCAAGGAGTTTTCATCACTTGAATAGTTTGTTGACCAGTGCACCAATTTTGAGAATTGTTTACCTTGATGAAAAACTTAATTGTGTGCATGGATGCATGCAAGGAAGGAGTCAACAGAGTCTTGAGTCGAAATGGACATGTGGTGTGATCTATGATACTCATGATTTAGAAATGACGACTATAGTCCATGCATTGAAGATGTGGCAAGATTATCTCATGGGTAAAATGTTTGAGTTGAGAACAAACCATTGTGGCAAGAAATATTTGTTTGGACAACCAAGTTTAAATTCCAAACAAAGAAGGTGGTTAGACTTCCTCAGTGAGTATGACTTCAACATAAAGCATATAGGAGGAAAAGAAAACAAGGTAGTTGATGCACTAAGCATGAGAGTGCATGAGATGCATGCTACAACCATTAGCATGTATATATTGGACTTGTGTGACAAAATTTTATAAGTTTCCAAATCAGATCTGCATTATGCGGACATAAAGGATAACTTACAAAAAAGTACGTCGTAGTAGAAATTTGAAGGTTATAAGTTGAGAGAGGATGGGATCCTCATGTATAGACGCTGGATCTATGTGCCAAATAACCAGAAGAACAATGTATCAATCAATAAGAAATACTTTTGGCGAGGTATGAAAAAGGAAGTTGCAAATTTTATTGCCCAATATCTCGAATGCTAGAAGGTCAAGGTTGATCACAGACATCCAGCTAGTTTGTTACAACCTTTGCCTATTCCTGAATGGAAGTGGGAAGCTATAACGGTGGATTTTATATCTAAGTTTCCTAGGATGGATAAGAAACATGATTCTATTATGGTGGTAGTTGAAAAGCTTACTAAGGCTACCCACTTTATTCCAATAAAGTCAGTGAATAAGGAAACTAGCATTGCTGATATTTTCATGCGTGAAGTTGCTAGGTTGCATGGTGTTCCTAAGACAATTGTGTCTAATAGATATTCTAGGTTCACCTAGAAATTTTGGAAAGGGATATTCAAAGGATATGGAACAATATTGAACTTTAATAAAACATATCACCTTGAGACAGATGGTCAGATTGAGAGGGTAAATCGGGTGATTGAAGATATGCTGAGGATGTATGTGATGGATAAACCATCCAAGTGGGAGGACTATTTGAATTTGGTATATTTTTCTTACAACAATGGGTATCAGGCATCTTTAAATATGATACCAGTTTAGGCACTTTATGGTAGAAAGTGTAACGCGCCAGTGAGTTGGGACAACCCAACAGATCATGTAGTAGTTGGGCCAGATTTACTCTGGGAAATGGAGGAGCATATGGTAAAGATCAGACAAAATCTAAAGGATTCCTAGGACAGTCAGAAAAATTGCGCAGATAAAGAAAGAACTAGCATAGAGTTTAAAGTGGGTGATCACGTGTTTTTGAAAGTAAAATCTAGGCGCAGTTCCCTGAAGTTGGGAAAGTGTTCTAAGTTAGCAGCGCGCTACTATGGGCCATTTAAAATCCTTGAAAGGATTGGTACTATTTATTATATGTGTGATTTTCCTACATTATTATGTATTCATAATGTTTTGCATGTGTCATTTCTTAATAAGTACATACCTTATGCTAATCATATTATTGATTGGAATGTGATTCAAGTGGAGCTAGAAGGTAGATTTCAAGTGTGACTAGTTTGCACATTGGACCGAAAAGTCAAGTATCTCTGGAATCGATCCATGGAGATGGTAAAGTTCCAATGGGTGTGGTATGGTCCTAAGGATTCAACTTCGGAGCATGAGGATGCTATGCGAGTAGAGTATTCTCATCTTTTTGAAAATGTTTGAAGTTTTGTATGTATATGTGTGTATAATGCACTAGATACAATGCATAAATAAGGGGGAGGGTAATGTAATGTCCCTAATCTAAACCCCATTTGTATTTTCACATTTAGGTTGGTGATCCATTTTGGTTTTGTGTGCACCTAAGCAGTGTGCGATGTAATTATCCATATGGGTCAGTGAGTCATTGGAAACAAGTGTAAATGTAATGATACATATAGGCTAGTGAGTCGTTGATACCAATTTTTGGTACTGCACACACGAGTGGAATCCATGAGTCTAATTATTAAAGAAAATTTGCACATATTCCATAGTGTTGCACATACATGATGTAGTGTGTGTGGATTGCACATCAAGAGAGAGTGCAAATATTCCACAGTGTTGTGCACACACAACTAGGTGTGTGATAATGATTGTGATATATATATATGAGGTTGGAGAGCATGTGTGACTATTGGGATGACTCGGACGAAAAGAGATGGGGGGTTGACTCCAACGAAAAAGGGAAAAGGGGGGAATATTTTAATAATATTTTGAAAAGTGTAATTTACGGATATATTATTCATCTGAAGGTGACAATTGTTGAGTTGAATTCATGCAATATATATTGTTGGCCATAATGTAATTGGGAGAGGCCACTCATTTGGAAATCCTTCAAACAAAATTTTCTATGTGAAGGAATACATGTTTTGTTGTAACTTATTGTCATTTGTTTTAACCATGTGCTTAGGAAAATCTTGGTATGATAGAAGAAACGAGTTTTTAGGCCAGTAGTTGGTGCATTGGGTATTAGTTGTAGTGCTCTGATATTTCCTAATATGGCTTGTTGCTCAAGCCCTGGAAGGGAAGTGGGGCAGTCGAAGGACTGTTGAGAAGAGAAGGGGCACACTTCATGGGGCAAGACAAGCATGTGGGGAATGAGGGATTGCATACTAGTTGTAGTAGTCAACACCTTCGACTAGGAAATTCCATTATTGTTAGACCATATATTGGCATTAAGAATCCTTTTTCCCTAGTGGAGTTCGCGCCCCAACTTGGGGGTGACCTGTTGTAATACCCAAAGGATGTGCCCCAATTGTATTATGAATTGTAATTTTGTTTTATAGGCTGGTGAGACAAGTTTATATATGCTAGTGGGATTATGTGTTATTTAGGCTAGGGAGCCTAAGTGTTGAGGGACAGGAGCCTGATTTTTGTACATGTAATTATGCACAATATTAATACAAAAAGACCTTTGTGTTTGGACTGACCACGATGAATGAGTGATGGGGGACTAATATTCCACAAAGTCTGGGTAAGGGAGAGGGGGTTGAAAGGTTAGAAGAGGGGCTAAGATTGAGGGCTTAAGTCCTTGGGAATAATAATTAAATATTATTCCAAAGCTGTGAAAAGGTATATGCTTTATCCTAAATTCCTGGAAGGGGAACATGTGCAATATGGGAAACATGTAGCTCCAGGGAGACAGGTGTTGAACTGGGTGCATGCAGTTAAAACTAGATAAGTAAGTCGTGTTGGGGGTACATCCTTCATTCCTTGATATAACACTTGAGTCTACGGGGGTTGGTCCTCCATTCTTCTATGGGTTGTCTAAACCGTGTGACCTCTTTGTCAGAGTGTGACATACCTCACGCAACTCTGAAATCTGAAACCGTGAAACCCAGTGGTAAACCCATGGACTGAGTTGAGTGTCCTGTGTGACCGTTGAACCCTAGGCATACCGTAATCATCCATGCCGTGTGTGTTTTAACTGTGGACTATTTTGGTCACGCAGTCCCTTGTCTAAGTGTAATTGGCTACTATCATCCGTCCTCTGCTAAGTCTTACTATTTTTCTCCTTGTGCTGGAACGAAACTGAAGAATAGGTTGTCTGACCTTTGTATAGAACTCTCTCTCTCTAGGTGAGAGAGGTGGTTGAGGTTGAAGAAGTAGGTTTTCAAACCTATGGGAAACTCTCTCCAAGTGAGAGAGTGCGCAGAGGAAGGAGAGAGCTCCTGGAAGGAACCCTGTAGCTGCCACAGAACTTGGATATTTCTGGTCTGGTCTGTTGCTAAACCCAAGGCAAGGGAGGTTAGCAGCTGAAGGAGTGTCTAGGTAACAGAGAAGGTGTATACTCCTGGGGTGGGATAGGCATGTGGGGAAGGAGAGTTTGTGGGCAGTGGGCATAAGTGGTTCCTGGGAGAGAATCCTTCTTCCTTTACATGTATTCTTCCTGTAAACCTTACCTAGCCTAGGATTCCTTTCCCAGTGGAGCTTAGTCCCAGCTCGAGGGTGACCTACTGCTGAGAGTGATGAGAAGCATGGTCTAAGGCTGGGAGGTTTGTGGAAGGTCTACACGCAGTTGGTGGTGCATGACAGTTTCAAAGATAAGTGTCACTATGTTTTGTAATTCTGTAATTAATTAAATTGCATACCTGTGATTCTTGCAATGTTATCACGTATTTTTTTGTGCATATGAATTATTTTTATTTCCATTAACTCTAAAATGTTAGCAGTAATTCCATGTTTAACTGTAATTAAGCGTTTTAAGTTCATTAGAATGCATAATGTGTTACAGAAGTGTTTTTCCACATAGTAGCATTGGTTGACCATCGGGTTGATGGCTGGGGCATTACAATATGGTATCAGAGCCTAGTTTCAATGCTGAGCTTGGATGGGCCGGATAAGTGGTCTTTGGACCGAGGTTTTGAGAAGAAATTGTGTCTGGAGGACTAATTTCAGACCTCAGAGTGTTTCTAAGTGTCAATGGGCTACTTGACCGTGTTACAAAGCTCAGGAGGTGTAGCGGTATTATAAAACTGTAGCCGGTGTGGTATATGGCCACAAGGAGAGAGAGAACTCCACACCAGAAGTGTTGGAGCCATAGGATCTGTTCAGGAGGAAAGGATAACCCTCATGACCATCATATTTGGAGAATGTGCACAAGGCTTAAAACCCTTTGGAATTGCACAGGAGTGTGGAAATCGCGATATGCGAAATCCCAAATTTGTCAGGTTCATCCATCAGAAAAAATGCATGGAGAGAGATCAACCTTTTGCTGACTCGTGACTTGAAATGGTCTAAGGGTGAGTTTGTGCGAATTCATGAAATGCAAATTCATGATTGGATCACAACCATCGATCTAAGAGAGATCTGGACTGTTAATTTTCCAGGAAGAAATCGACATTTCGGGAATAGGGAGGACGAAGGTGGAAAATCCTTTGACCTTGTGACACACAAAATACCAGTACGCGAAATGCCAATGAGATCTGAGTCGTCAGATTGTGGGGAATCAGGACCGTTGGATCAACTAGATGATAGAATGTAATTTCGGAATTTTGACAAATGAAAGTTTGAGATGTGTGGATGCACGAACTCCTTATGCCCGAAACTCCGAAATGAAAAGTGAAAGTAGTGGGACCCCATGACATCGTTGGGAGTGAGGTGGACCTTCTTAAGGAAACCATGTGTCACTACCTTGGTGGGCGACAACTGTGTTGTGGGCCTGGAGGGTAAGGAAATTGAATTTTTAGAATTCGGGGATTGAAGTGACAAGAGGTTTGGGTCACTACATTTCGAACTCTCAGGTACCAAAACCCCGAAACTTGAAGTATTGAAGTCCCAAAATCTTCGAGGATGGAAGAACCGTAGCATATTTTAACCATTGGATGTGGATAAATGTAAACCATCGATCCACTCGATTTACATGAATTCGGTAAATAGAAACTCTGGGAGATAGATGTGTGTGCCTTAAACTCTTAGAAGGTCAAAATCCCGAGTAGCACCTAGTAGTCTAGCATTTGGTCACGACCTTTGGTTACGAGGGTAGGGATAAAGAGGGAGCTATCACCCGAAAGTTACAGAGCCGAGCAGAACTCGAAAAATTTGTGAAGTAGAAGTGTTTTCTTAAATAGGAATGGTTTTGAATGTGTGGAATTTGCTAAGAATGATGACCTGACAAATCCATGTTGTCTGCACGTGTGTTGCAGAAGCTTAGAAAGTGCCAGAATCGAATAGAGTTTTCGTTGAGAGAAGAGAATGGAAGAGGTGCAGATTGCCTCCAATTTTGAGAATGAAAGAGAAGGAAGGAAAGTCAACTTGGGAGTTGAAGGTTCAAACTCTAATGGGAAAGGAAAAGAGATGGATAAGGAAGGACATATGATGAAAATCATTGAAAGATTGCAGAGAGAGGCCCAGGATCACTGAGCTGATAGTTGAAAGCTCATGAAAGTCATGGATAGGCATGGTGAATTCAACTTAAGGATGTTGAAGAATCTGGAAAGAATAGAAAAGAAATTGAAAAAGGAGAGTGAATCAAGAAAGACAGAGAGTCACAGGACCCCTGAGAGGAAAACAAGATCAAGGAGTGTCAGCAGACATTGTCGTCACTCCCCAAAGCATTCCAGTAGGGAAGCACACAGTAGTTCAAGCCCATCTGCTACCAGAAAGCACATGAGATCTGGGATGGATGAATTGAAAGGGGAAATGAACAAGATCAAGCCTCCAACATTCGATGGAGAACATAAGAAGGAGGAAGATACCAAAACTTGGTTTCTTGGTATGAGGAAATACTTTCAACTGCAAAATTATTCCTCTCATGCAGAGGGCATGATTTCCATGTATCAATTGAAGGGAAAGGAATCCATGTGGTGGGATCAACTTGTGCAGGTGCAACATATCAGGGAAAGGTACATCACATGGAAAGAATTCAAGAGGTATTTCAAGAGGAAATATTTAACTAAAAGATATTATGATAGAAAGATGAAAGAGTTATTTGAACTCAAGCTGGACAACCAGACCATTGATGAGTATGAACGAAAGTTTTTGGAATTACTGAAGTATGTTTCGTTCATCAAAGATGAGTCTATCAAGATTCAAAGGTACCTGAGTGGATTACCACCTCCTATTGGGGATAAGATTCAATATGATGACCCAAATACTATGGAAGAAATGATAATAAGAGAGAAGTGATTATTTGAACAACAAAGAGGAAAGCCTACCTTTCGGAAGGCTTGGGATGACTAGAAAAAGTTCAAGAAAGAATAGAGGCAGAAGGGAAATAAAACACCCTTTTTCAGAAACAATCCTCAAGGATAGCCATATCTTAGAGAGCCCAGGAAGGTTGAAGTGGGTGGGCAAATGTCAAGGCTGCCACCTATGGAATGTTGGGGTTGTAAAGAAAACCATAGGTGCAGAGATTGCCCTCACAAAAATGATAAAGTAAGAGTTCTCCACAATGTTTAGCAAGATGAAACAGTGGAGGACATGGGAAGTAGAATTCCAAGGATCTACGCAGCCCTAGACAACAAGCAAGCTGAGTATCAGTCGCACATGATTGAAGTAGAAGGTATGATAAAAAAACCAACCATTTACTATTTTAGTTGATTCAGGGGCTAGCCATAGTTATATAGACCCTAGAGTGGTAGAAAGTTTTCATTTGATAAGAAGAAAACATGAAAAGTCTTGGTTAGTGAAGCTAGCTATAGTAACCAAGAGGAAAGTCACAGAGTTAGTCAAGTGTTGTCCTGTAGACATGAATGGACTGAGCACGAAGGCCGATTTGAACATTCTGCTGTTAGACTCTTATGACTATCTAATTGGGATGGACTGGTTGGACCAACACCATGCCATCTTGGAATTTTGGAACAAGGCCTTCACTTGCTTAGATGAATAAGGGAATCAGAGAGTTGTCCAAGGAATTCCTAGAGCTGTTACTATTAGAGAAATCTCAGCGATGCAACTGAAGAAGTGCTACAGAAAAGGTTGTCAATTATTTACTGCCCAAGTGGGGGAAATGCCTAAGGATAAGGTGCCAAGTATTGAGTATCATGAGGTACTTAAAGAGTTCAAATATGTATTCCAGTGAGAACTTGGACTACCTCTGAAAAGGGATATCGATTTCTCTGTAAACTTGATGCCTGGAGCAACTCCAGTGTCAAAGGTTCCATACAGGATGAGTGCGCCAGAACTGAAAGAGTTGTAGATGCATCTTGAAGAAATTCTGAAGAAGGGGTATATACACCCAAGCATGTCTCCTTGGAGTGCCTCGGTCCTATTCGTAAAGAACAAGGATGGAACCATGAGATTGTGCATCGATTTTAGGAAATTGAACAAAGTAATGGTGAAGAAAAAATATCCTCTGCCGAGGATTGATGATCTCTTCGATCAGTTGAAGGATGCAAAGATTTTTTCGAAAATATATCTAAGATCAGGATATCACCAAGTAAGAATAAAATATGAAGACATCAACAAGACTACCTTTAGAACAAGGTATAGTCATTACAAGTTCATAGTGGTGCCGTTTGGACTGTCAAATGCACCCACTGTTTTTATGAGCTTGATGAATGGAGTATTTAGGGACTATCTAGACAAGTTTGTCATCGTCTTCCTGGATGACATTCTAGTGTATTCCAGGACCGAAGAAGAACACAAAAAACATCCGAGAATGGTGTTGCAGGTGCTAAGAGAGCACCAACTGTATGCCAAGCTGATCAAGTGCTCATTTTATCAGGAGCGGATCCATTACTTGGGACATATTATCTCGAAGAATGGTATAGTGGTAGACCCTGAGAAGATTGAAGCCATTTGAGAATGGTCAGTGCCAAGGAACGTAACGGAAGGTAGATCCTTCATGGGATTGGCTGGTTATTACAGAAGGTTCATCGCAGGGTTTTCCAAGATAGATCATCCTATCACTTCCTTGCAAAGAAAGGGGAAGCAGTTTCATTGGACAGAGGGACGTGAGGAAAATTTCTAGCGATTGAAGCAGTTGTTAACTAGTGCTCCAATCTTGAGGATTGCAGATCCAAATGCAGATTTCATAGTATGCACTGATGCATGCAAAGAAGGACTGGGAGGGGTCCTCAATCATAACAGATTTGTAATATTTTATGAGTCCAGGAAATTAAAAGAGCATGAGAAGAACTATGCAACCCATGACTTGGAGTTGGCAGCCATAGTTCATGCTCTAAAGAAATGGAGGCATTACCTCATGGGAAGGAGGTTTGAACTCATAACAGACCATAACGGTATGAAATATTTGTTTGATTAGCCAACCTTAAATGCTAGACAAAGTAGGTGGATGGAATTTCTGTGTGAGTACGACTTTGAGATCAAGCATATCAAAGGAAAGGAGAATAAAGTGGTTGATGCACTCAGCAGGAGGGTGCATGAATTACATACCACAACCATTAGCATGTATCAGACTGATATTAAAAGGAGAATTCTAGAGGTTTCAAATGTAGATCTACAGTACAAAGAATTGGTACCCAAGCTACAACAAGGTAAGATGCCACAAAAGATGGAAATTTATAAATTGGAAATAGATGGAATACTATTGTACAAGAACATAATTTTTGTACCTAATGTCCAATGCTTGAAATAGATTATTTTGCAGGAGATGCATAATGTGCCTTATGCAGAGCACCCTAGATATCAAAAAACAATAGCAGTAGTCAAGAGCCACTACTTTTGGCCGGGTATGAAGAGAGAGATCGTTGAATACATCACCAGATGTATGGAGTGCCAAAAAGTTAAAGCTGAGCATAGGCACCCAGTAGGGTTGTTGCAACCTTTACCCATTCCTGAGAGGAAGTGGGAAGTAGTAACGATGGATTTTATTACGGGATTGCCTAGAATAGCCAAGCTGCATGATTCGATCATGGTGGTAGTGGACAAGCTTACAAAATCTGCCCATTTTATTCCACTGAAAAACTACTCACAAGGCAGTAGATGTTGTTGATATTTTCATAAGGGAAGTGGCACGATTACACAAAATTCCTAAAACGATTGTGTCCAACAAAGACCCAAAATTCACCTCGAATTTCTAGAAAGGATTTTTCGAAGGATTCAGAACGAATTTGAACTTTAGTACAACTTATCATCCTGAGTTTGATGGACAGACATAGAGGGTGAATAGAGTAATAGAAGACATACTGAGAATGTATGTGATGGACAAACCATCAAGATGGGAAGACTACCTGCACTTGGTAGAATTCACCTACAATAATGGGTATCATGCCTCATTGAAGATGAGCCCATTTGAATCACTTTATGGAAGAAAGTGCAATACTCTAGTGAGCTGGAATAATCCAGCTGATAGAATAGTAGTTGGGCCAAAGTTGCTCAAGGAGAGGGAGGACCAAATGATAAAAATTAAGAAAAATTTGAAAGTTGCCCAGGACAGGCAGAAAAGTTATGCTGATAAGAACAGAACCCACAGAGAGTTCAAAGTGGGTGATCATGTTTTCCTGAAAGTGAAAGCTAACAGGAGTTCCCTGAAGCTGGGAAGTTGCGCCAAGTTGGCAGCCAGATTTTGTGGGCCATTTTAAATCCTTGAAAGGATTGAGCTAGTTGCATATATGCTTGCATTACCTTCATCTATGACTATACATAATGTGTTTCATGTTTCATTGCTTAAGAAATATATACCATATGCTAATCATGTTATCAATTGGAATGCGATTCAGGTGGTGGAACAAGAAGGTGTCCTGCAAGTGCATCTTGTGTGCATATTGGACAGGAAAAACAAACAGTTCCAGAATCGAGCTATAGGGCTTGTAAAGGTCCAGTGGACCTGGTACGGTCCTGAGGACGCAACATGGGAACATGAAGATTCTATGCGGGCAGAATACCCACATCTTTTTTAATATTTTGGAAATCTTGCGAATACTGTGTGAAAGTTGCACTGAGGATAGTGCAAAAATAAGGAAAGGGGATTGTAATACCCCAAGGACATGCCCCAATTGTATTATGAATTGTGATTTTGTTTTATAGGCTGGTGATCCAAGTTTATATAAGCTAGTGGGCTTATGTGTTATTTAGGCTAGGGAGCCTAAGTGTTGAGGGCTAGGAGCCTAATTTTTGTACATGTAATTATGCACAATATTAATACAAAAACATCTCTGCATGTGGACCGACCATGATGAATGAGTGATGGGGGACTAAGCTTACACAAAGTCTGGTTAAGGGAGAGGAGGATGAAAGGTTAGAAGAGGGGATAAGCTTTAGGGCTTAAGTCCTTGGGAATAATAATTAAATATTATTCCAAAGTTGTGAAAATGTATATGCTTTATCATAAGTTCCTGGAAGGGGAACATGTGCAATATGGGAAACATGCAACCCCAGGGAGACTGGTGTCGACCTGGGCAGATGCAGTTAAAACCAAAGAAGTAAGCCATAGTGGGGGTTCATCCTTCATTCCTTGATCCGCCACCTGAGTCTAGGGGGGTTGGTCCTCCATTCTTCTGTGGGTTGTCTGAACCGTGTGACCTCTGTGTTGGAGTGAGACAGGCCTCATGCATCTCTGAAATCTGAAATCTGAAACCGTGAAACCCAGTGGTAAACCTGTGGACTGAGCCGAGTCTCTTGTGTGACTGTTGAACCCTGGGTGTATTGTAATCGTCCATGCCATGTGTGTTTTAACTGTGGATTGTTGTGGTCATGCAGTCCCTTGGCTAAGTGTAATTGACTACTATCATCCATCCTCTGGTGAGTCTTACTGTTGTTCTCCTTGTGCTGGAACGAAACTGAAGAATAGGTTGTCTGGCCTTTGTATACAACTCTCTCTCCAAGCGAGAGATGTGGTTGAGGTTGAAGAAGTAGGTTGTCAAACCTGTGGGTGAATCTCTCCAAGTGAGAGAGTGCATGGAGGAAGGACAGAGCTCTTGGAAGGAACCTTGTAGCTGCCACAAAACTTGGAGATTTATTGTCTAGTCTGTTGCTGAAGCCCAAGGAAAGGGAGGTTAGTAGCCGAAGGACTGTCTAGGTGATAGAGAAGGTGTATACTCCTGGGGTGGGACAGACATGTGGGGAAGGAGAGTTTGTGGGCAGTGGGCATAAGTGGTTCCTAGGAGAGAATCCTTCTTCTTTTACGTGTATTCTTCCTGTAAACCTTACCTAGCCTAGGATTCCTTACCTAGTGGAGCTTAGTCCCAGCTCGGGGGTGACCCACTGCTGAGAGTGATAAGTAGTGTGGTCTAAGGCTGGGAGGTTTGTGGAAGGTCTACAAACAGTTGGTGGTGCATGAAAGTTTCAAAGATAAGTGTCACTATGTTTTTTAATTCTGTAATTAATTAAATTGCATACCCGTGATTCTTTCAATGTTATCATGTATTTTGTTGTGCATATGAATTATTGTTATTTCCATTAACTCTGAAATGTTAGCAGTAATTATGTGTTTAACTGTAATTAAGTGTTTTAAGTTCATTAGAATGCATAATGTGTTACAGAAGTGTTTTTTCGCATAGTAGCGTTGGCTGACCGTGGGGTTGATAGTTGGGGGCATTACACCTGTTGTTGAAATATTCTGAGCAACAACGTCTATGAATGTGAGGAATGTCTGAGTCACGCACATAGTTGGTGACTTTCATAAAAGATAAGTGTTTTTGTATGCTTGTTTGTTACTGCATGCTTATTCATTTGTATCTGTTATGGTATATTTTCCTAGTGTTGCATATTCATATTGGTTGTTATTATATTAATATTGGCTATTTTGTAAGTGAGATGTGAGTGTTTAGCATAATATTTGTATATGTTGAGTATGCTAATTTATAAGTAACTTGTATGTTAAGATAGTTCTATTAAATGGTCGTGAACTTCCTAAGAGAGGTTATAATTTCCAAGCATGCGAAAAGTGGTCCATATTTACAATTTACTATTGTTTCTATGTACGTTGGGGCATAGTCTGCACACACAGGAAAGTAAGACATGCAAGTGGAATCTAAACCATTATGTGTGTTGTGGTATTCAAATTCTCTGTATGTTTATGCATGCAGTAGTGTTCGCATGTTGGAGTGGTCTTATGTTTTGTAATGTCTGGGTGCCCAGTGTGCATGAGTGTACAATTATATTTAAGTTACTTCTATTGTTATAATCTGTATAAACAGGAAGAATTGAGATGTGGCACTAACCAATTTTGGTTATGCATACTTCCTCGAGTGATTCCCCAGAGTCTGAATGTTAAATGCACACTAATTTTCTTGAGGCAACGTTTCTCAGAAATAAGTCGGGGACATTACTTGAGGTATCGAACTTGAATTTTGGAGAGTTTGTGTTACGGGTCTCATCTTGGGAGACTCGGGACATTGCAACCAAAGACTTCAATATATAATACATCTATGATTGGGAAAAGGAAAACACCCCGAGAAGTTGAAAATGTTCCCAAAAATAATAAACTATGTGTGTGGGTGCTACATGCTAAAAATTTACTTCAACAAAGTATTCATAGAGCACTGCAACTCATAACAAAAGTACTCAAATAACAAAATGCATTAACTCACAGGTATTAGAATTTAAATGGAATTTTTATTATGCTCAAGAGAAAATTAGAAAGGGGTGAGCAAAACACAGAATATGTGTATTGTTACTCACTCACATTACAAAATTGCAAAGGCCAAGGATTAGAGACACCTTCGCTTAGAGTTAATAGGCATATTAACTCCTTCATCCACCCAACTTCAAGCAAGCTTCCTTCTTCAAGCTCTAAATTCTGTTACTGTCATTCCCTATTTCTCCTTGCATATCCCCCCTTGTTTTTTCCCTCTTCTCCACAACCTTCATTATTTTAAAGTGCTATCTTTGGAAGGCCAACTGTCACATGGTTTGTTTCCACTTCTAATTTTTCCAAAAAAGAAAAAATGAAATGAAAAAAATAATTACAAGTTTATTACAATTTTACAAAATAATTTAGGCAAGGTTACAATTCAGATCACACCTCCCCATTTGCAATATTTTAGTCCCCAAAAGATTCAACTCCTTCAATTTTCTTCTTCTCCTATCATCAATAAGAATCCGACAAATATAAAAGAAAGGATGCCTCCATCGTAGGATGGAAGATAAGAGTTGAGTATATTCTACCTTTGGTATAACCCTGTTGTACTTCTCATGGTTTTGGATGACATTCACTGCTGCAATAGGTTGTTGGACTACCACTAATCCTTGGGTTGTAAGTTATAACAACTCATCTTTCCCCTTGACCTAGAATCTCCAAGATTTCTTCATGGTCGTCTAGTTCTTGGGATGGAGTTCTAGCTAAAGCCTCCAACATTTGGCCTCCTAATGTCGAGACAATTTGCGATACTGGAAATAGTTCCTGCATGGGCTGCTTGGCCTTCTAGATTGAGTGGAAACAATCACTATCCTTATGACCCCTTTTATTGCAACAAAAAAAAATTATGCCATACCTCTTCATTTTGTGATGATGCTTGCTATCTTGGTTTCTTGTTCCCCTAAGATTTGGAGCAAATATGTATGGAAGGATCATCTCTTTGCTACCCTCTTCCAAGATTCTACAAGCATATTTGAGTGGCTTGTTGCACATGGCTTCTTTTTTGGTTCCTTTTTCCTTGATGAAAGTGGTTTGAGTTGCACTTGTGCTAGCTTATTTTCCACTGAATCCAAATCCTTCAAGATTGGGCCTCTGCTAAGCTACAATGGGAATAAAAATCCCTTGGCATTCCTTGTATAGCCCTTGGTCATCATAGCTAATTCTACTCATGAGCTTGGAACCAATGCCTCTAGTGTGCTTCTTAAAGTCACCAAGGGTATTGAAAGGTGAGTTTACCATGTTTTCCTGTGTCATGGTACTAGCTTCGATAGTGGCATTGGAAGAGGATTTCTTAGTCTCTTGGAAAACTTCTTTTAGCTTCTTCAAGGCATCTTCCTTTGCTTCCAAGTCATGGTATATGTGAGAAGTGACCTCAGTGAACCTCTCCTCTTTCGAATTATCCATCTCAATGAATTTCTCCCCCAACTGCAAGAGCTACAATATGCTCTCGTCTAATTCTTCCCTCATGGTGATGAAGGATTCTTGGCACTTGACAAGCTCTTTCTATAGCTAATCTACTCTTTGTCTCCAATAATGACTTTATTCTTGGATATAGCTCTTGAATTCTCTCAAATATTCCAACTTCTCTTTATTCAAAGGTTTTCCCCTGGCAACTTTTTTAATGTCTTTGGAGAACTTGTTCTGATACCATCTGATCCATAAATGGTATGCCTATGGCCTATCCATATCACCAACATGGATACTTCTATGGAATAAAATTATTCTTTCTATCTTGATATTCTTTGACTAGTTGTAAGCCCTACAATATGTTGGTAAACAATCACATCGACCAAAATATGGCCTAGTGGATGTTACACATGAAATTTGCACACCTAGGTACCTCTCCCTAAGTGTCATAAGTGTCATATAAGTGTCTCATACACCTTAACACCGTGGAATAACCTATGTCACAATCCCTAGACAATGTGGAGGAGGGATATATTACATGAAGGCCAAAATACCAAGTGCACATGAATTATTATTAATACTCATGAAAAATAAATTAATTAAGTGTGAGAATCCACCTCACATTTGGTTTCCTATTTTTAGGGAAGGTGGAGGATCTCATGGATGGTTGAAATATTTCCTCCTTAAAATCCTTGAGAGATATCTCTTCCCTAAAATCCTTAAGAACTATTTTCTCCCTAAATATCTTTCAGATCCCTTTTTAGTGGATCTAATGAATGATCCTCCCCATGGTGGTTAAGCCTCCAAATCCTATATAATGAGGGTTTTCCATGGAGATGGGGAGGATAGAGGATTTTAGAGATACCAAACTTATGATATCATAAGAATGGTGGAGATTTTAGGTATCAAACCTATGGTCTTGGGTGAATGATTTAGGATATCAAACCTATGATTTTGGGAGCTTTTTGCAAGGGCTGGATGAGGAGGACTTGGGGAAGTTGTTGCAGTTGCATCTAGAGTTTGTAATTTTTTCTTAAAGAGTTATCATTAATATATTGCTTGGACTATTTCCTTATAACCTATGTCTCTTTACATATGTTTTTATTATTTATGGATTTGATTGGACTAATCTTATAGAGTAGAGTAAGAGTTCTTTGTCTCATTTTCCATTGCATTGCAGGGGTTAAACAATGCTAAGGAGCTCAGAGAACAAGCTAAAGTTGGAGCAGTGAGGAAAAAAATCGGAATAAGGTGCATCACACTTTCTTCCTTCTCCTTCTCTCTCTGATTAGTTAGTTATATTCAAAGGAATGTTAATGTCCAATGTTAGCATGTTTTCTTTCTTGGTATAGGGGTCTAGAATCCAAGAGGATATTCACCTGTCCGCAGGGGAATTTTCCTACAACAAAAATTGGCGAATCCACTAGGGAGTGACATCAATTTGTCTTTAATTGGATTTTCCCTACACTTTTACCACCTTTTCGATAAGTTTTACTATTTTTTTATGATCCATTACCTTTTTCCCATCTTCCCTAGCAATTTCACCAATTTCTGTGAATTCTGGGTGAGTTTTTCTTCTTTTTTTTGCTTTGTTTTGAGTTTTTGGGAAGGGTAGCACTCCCTTGTAGGACATATCAGAGTGCTGATCTATAATAAGTTCTCCTCTACAATTATTTATGGAGCATTGTGGCGCTCTGTGCCCTTGATTTAGGGAGCGTTGATCTCCTTTTTTGAGGCTTTCTGCCATTTTCTACTCAATGTTTTGCAACCTGTTTCGCAGAGGTCCTTTCCAGGGTGTGCACTTCAGTTTGTGAAGTTGTTTGAGTTGATATTTGATACTTATCACTTCCTATTGTCATGTTTTGGGCTTGAAACATTTTTAGAAATGTGAAATTTCCCTTTCTAGCTGCTTGTTTTGTCTGGACAATTTGAGTATTTTCTCTTTGTCCCTGTCTTTTTCTTGGATTATTTTATTCATTTTCTTGTACTACTTGAATGTTTGTCAATTGTTGAATCCTTGATTGAGTTCTTGTTAGAATAAGTTTCTACTTGTTTTCTTTCATACCTCACCACTTTGAGTGAATGATTGTTTTTTCTCCATAGTTCTTTGTCTCCAACTTAGATCTCTTTCATCTCAAAGTACAAAAGAAAAAAATTTGCATATCACCTTGCATAGTTAATCAAACGAAGAAATTTTGCATTCATTAGGAAGTTTGCTTTGGTTTTTTATTGGAAAAAGATCTAGTTTTTCATATGCATTTCAATTTTCAGAAACGTTTTCTTGATAGTGTGGCATCACATTGATCTCATAATTGAAAGTTGCATTGTTTTGAGTGTTTTCTTATGATTAAGAAGAATATAAATCTTCCCCTTCCCATACATATAATTCATTGAAAGAAATAATTGCATATCATTCTTTTGCATTCTATTGGAGTCGAGTCTCTTACACATCATCAGTTTCATCCCCACGAACCCTTTGAGTTAAAATCCATTAAAATAAACCATGCGCTAATAAAATCAATTCAAATATTTTATTTTTAGCACACCAACAGTAGCTTAGGATTAGAGTCATTGGACTAGGTAAAGTGAGTAAATTTTCCAAGACTACTGAAGAGACTGTAGAACATTAAAGAGCATTTAAATCCAACTTTCATATAATCATAGTCAGGAACCCCCTCTCACATAAAGGATAAACAAGTGGTCGTGTGCGGAAGAGAAGCAGATATTACCCCTCCAAATCTTAACCAACCGTAGCGGAAAGATCGTATATTGGGGGATATTCTTGAGAAACCACTGGTTTCATTTGGTCTTGGTGCTTCATGAACTCTGAATCCATTCGGGGTCCTATGGAGTCCTACCGGTCTACTTGTCTTTGGTTCTCTTGAAGTGCTTCAGACATTGATATCCTTCCCATACGTTCGGTCCCGACTGTCGACTGTACCCCATCGGAGGTTGACTACAAGTTGGTAACATTAGTGGCCTTTCCTAGGTATCTACAGAGGTGACAGTGGGGGGATTCCCACGATACCTAGGGTAGATGCTGTATCACACTCTCAATACCCTTGGAGGGTGATCCCACGAAAGTGAGGGTTTCTTGCACCGAGAAGGGTTGTCATGTGGAGGTCGGGGTACCTACTTCTCACTTAGTCATTAGCGGCTTGATATCCCATCTTCGGAATATCCCTAAAATCTGTTGTTGCTTGGTTGATTTCTTTTAGTTTTCATAGGAGTGTGTTTCTTTTTTTTGCATAGTCGGTCTTAGGATCAGAATTTTCACTGTATATAAGGTATGGAACTTGAAAATCAGGAACCACAACATAATATTTCTTACAAACCAATGATCGAAGATCACACTCCTAAAACTGGGAGCATCGCTCTTGGAAGTGGCCATCACATTGAAGAACCAGTCCCAACCTTCGTAGAAAGCTTGGAATATTTTTTGAATCCTCCATTTATTGATCCACTTGGCCAACCACTCTTTTATCCACCATCCATGAGATACGTTGATTCTTATTCTTCGTATCACTTACTACCTAGTTCATCCATTACATCATCCTTTGGCATGAACCCACCAATTTTTGGTTTTCCTGAAGGACTTGGGAATTTATCTTTTCTCACAACTCTTGTAGTTGACATTGTTGGTGATTATTCTTTATTAGAAACATCAGTGACCTAGGTGTCCCTGACTTAACCACTTGCGCATTCATCTCCTCTTGCACCCGAGTCAGATAATATTCCTGCTTCATTTGTTCCACACATGCACATGCCAAGTGTTTTACTTGGTCATCCCATAGGTCAAATGGAAAACAACTAAGTTGTTCACACAACCAAGGTTACAAAATATAATCAACCTCCATATCACACATCACATATTAGTACTCCCTACATTGGAGGTCAATATTAAATGGGAGGCCAACCTTCAGCTGGGGGGAAACCTTAAGTTGTAGAGAAAAATTTTACTGGGGAAAAACCTACACAGTTGCAACATCAACCGGCATGGGGGAAGACACTCTTGAAATTCCTTCTATCCCTACTACCATTGGTCTGTATCCTAGGAATCCATATCTAGGAGATGTAAATATTTTGTGGACTCAACCCAATTCAGAAGGCATTCCTCCACAAGGAATTATACCCTATCAATCCGTAAACTCCACGATTCAAATGCAACATTCCCTTCCACCACCATACATATGGGGACCAACAGTTCAACCATAGTACGTAGGAGGTACACCTGTTCAATCACAATTCATGGGTGGACAAATAGGACAACCACCTTACATAGGTGGACAACATGGGCAACCACCTTATATGGGAGGACCATCTAGTTTTATTACCTCTCTAAAATCTGTATATGGTCCTATTGGTGTTCCTACGCAATATAGTTATCACTAGTATCAACAAACTAATCAACAACTACCATTCTTGGTTGCATTAGATCCACCAGATCTGTCGCATTTAACAAATGATCCCATCCTTCATGCCCCATTTTGGCCCACCATCCCTGCTAAATTACCATCCGACATTTTGAAATTTGATGGAAAACCAGGGGAAGACCCTAACAATCATGTTATGACTTTCCATTTATGGTTTTCTTCCAACTCTTTGATGGACAATTCCATTCGTTTTAGAATTTTTCAGAGAACACTTACCGGGGCGGCAACAAAATGGTACAGTGAAATGTCGCATAACTCTTTTGTTGAATTTAAATCTCTTTCCATGGATTTCTTGACGCATTTTCAGTTGCATATACAGTATGAAAATGGTACATAACTTTTAACCTCTCTCCATCAATCCTCTTCCACCCACATATCTGATCATATTCATGAGTGGAGACGATGAAGACGGTTGATTAAAGCTCCAATTCTGGACCAACTCCTAGCGGATTGGTTTACAAATTCTCTCTTGCCTCCCATCACTCGCGATGTTTCTAAGGGAAATGTAGTTACCAAGGAGCAGGCTATCAGTCGTGCAGCGTATTTGGATTTGGTTTACTCCTAGTCCGACACACTTTATGATATGATCCCTAATGCTCCTCATCCATCGAACGATCTGTCAAGACCTGCTCATGAATCTAATTTTGTTCCAAACACCACAACTACTTCCACTCATGCTCAAACCTCTTTGGTGAATGTGTTCCAATCCTCTTCATATCAACAACTAGGAGGTAAGAAGAAAAAATGAAAATCCAAGAAATCTTCTAACGAGAAGGATAATCCTCATTCTGTTGATACTCAACCGAAAACAAAACCTAAATTTCCTTGTATGATTTGTCAGGAAGACCACTACATGAAAGACTATCCTCATCATGAGTTCATCACTAAATATATGAATGGTACCTCCCAACTGGTTCAACAACAACACTCGGTTGCACAAAACCCTGTCCCTTCGCAAGGAGGTGATCTAGGTCATTCCCGCCACGGGGATGCTTCCACAAGAACCTTTGAGGTTTACATGTTTAAGAAGGTTAATGTCACAACTCATGTGAATACCTATGACACTCCTCCATGTGATAATCCTAACAGGAAGGTTATCGACCAACCTTATAACTCTACTCATCCTCCATCTTTCAATCCTCTTCAGATTGAGAAGCCAATTTCTAATGTAATGTTGCGCCCACCCAAGAGCATAATTTGAAAAGCGGTATCTAATCCAATTACCCATGCTGAAAAAAAATACAACATCATTGAAGATTTGGAGCAAGTGCCTTGTGCTATGTCAACCCTCGAAGTTATACAACATTGTCCAAATCAACGTAGAACCCTGTTTTCATCCATTGGAGAAATGGATCCTAAGGAGTCAAATATGATTATGTTTAATCTAGAATGTTTTAAGGAGAGAGTCTCTCATCACTTAACATTACAAATTCAATCTTTTATTAGTGAACACACCATCCATCGTATTGTTTTGGATGAGGGAGCCTCCACTTGTGTCATGTCTTTGCCTTGTTGGAGAGCCCTTGGTTCTCTTGCCCTTATTTCCTCCCCAACCAACCTGAAAGCGTTTGATGGACATGGTTTCCAACCTCATGGACTCTTGAAATATTTCACTATGACTTTGAAGGGTAAGACTGTTTTGGTTGATATCGAAGTAGTCGATGCACCACTGGATTATAATTTATTACTTGCTCGTAGTTGGTTCTATGCAATGACTGTTGTCACATCTTCGATGTTTCGTATATTATAATTTCCCCATCAAGGAAAGATTATAATTGTTGACCAACTTGAGTATACAACTCCACATCTCAACAATGTCGCAACAAATAATGTCCCTTTTCTAGGACATAATAATTTTGAGAGTGTAGGTGTAGGTATTCTCAAGGATTCCTCACTCATGGGGGTTTTTCCTTTTCCTTCTCCTCCCACCGTGCAGGTTTCCACCATAGAAAATATTTAGACTCAGGCACGAAAATTCTTCGATCCCTCCCTTCCGTTCGTAGTACTTAGTCTTAACAAGCATAGTTCATTGTCTTTGTCAAGCTAGTTAAAAAATGAAACAAACCCGCCTCCGTTACAATTGATTCTCACTCTAGATAAAGTAATTTAACCTTATTTTCCTCCACCTAGTTAAAATATCTCCCTTAGTAACCAGAAACCCAAATGAGGAAAGAAGAAGATTCGTCAGAAGAAATGATGCTTGGGGGGTAGATCTCCAACCTCTGGACATTGTGATGAAGAAAAAATGCCCACTTTTTCCAAAGAAGTTGAGGGAAAACTACCTCCAGAAAGACACACTGCTAGGAGTGATCTTCGTTCGAAGGTCATTGTAACGTTCCCAAACCATAATGCCAAGAACATCATGGTTTTGGGTGCCTTTTTAAACTTTTTATGGTTGTGGTATTTCATCAAACACTTTGCTTACAATGATTCTTTAGTTTACACTTAGGGTTTTACTAATGGTTTATATGGGTGTTTGCAGAAATAAACAATAATATACAATCATGGAACATACCTCAACCATATGCAAGATAAACAATATGATATACAAGCCAAAACATCTCAGATCTGATTTTATTCATAAATAGGAGAACCTGCCACAATGAAGATGCCGATTTGGAATGCTCAACATATGGCTCCAATAAAGAAGATAAAAGCTTCTACAAAATACTCCAATAGAAGTCCACAAGCCTCCAAATGTTGGATAACAAGGAATATCAATACAAGAACAAGATCTAAGCCGTATAAATTACCAACCCTCAAGATGGAAGCTGCCACGCCCTGCTGGATAATTGAATGGCCCCAATAATTCGGCCCAACTGATAAAAGCCCCTAAATGAGACCAACATCGTCCAAATGATAGATCGGGGTGATAGGATCCCCCTCCTAAAGTATTAGGCCTAAATGCTAAGGATAACTCCTCCAAATATTGAACCCTCCAATGAAAGTGTGCCCTCCTTAAACCCTAAATGTGCCCAATAATTTATCCATGATGAAGGAGGCCTCCAAATGCCCTAAAACTCACTAAGAATGTATATTGGGACACTGCAAGTTACTAGGTAAATTTTCAGGGTCATATCTAAAGTATAACCCCTCCAAACGGAATAGATTTGAATCTCAAAATTTCCCTCCTTCTCTCCAATTTGTCCAATGCATCCAATAAATCAAATGGCACATGAAACCCCTTTGGAATGCACTAGATATAATGGCCAAGCCCCTGTAATGAAAATCCAAGTGCTAGAATCTACCAAATCCCTTACAATCCCTTGGAACGAACTTTTCTCAAAGAGTGGTGTGCCCCCCTTGCAGGAAACCTCCAATGGTGCACCCTCCTTCTCTTCCTGTGCCTATGGCTAGTGTAGAACCCTCCTGCACTGATGTAGATCCAAACTAGAATGGTGTGGGAGTGTATTTCATCTCCGATACCAAGCTTGGGACAAGCTAGGTGGAATTTTTCACCACTGAATCGTCCTCTAGGGTTTGTTAAGTCAAAACCCTCAAAACCCCCAAGAGATGGTCCCTCTAGCTAGAAGCTAGATATCCAAAAGATAAACATACATGAATGCATGAGAGAATAGAGGCCCTTGCCTCTTCTTCATACTTCATGCTAACTTGCCTCTCCAAAGTGAATTTTCTTTTTTAATTATTAATTAATTAATTAAATCACTTTAATTAATTAATTAACCTTTTTACCACTGAAAAGTGTCTTATATCTTCTTGTGGCTTCCCTAGCCATTGAAAGTCAATTCTCATCATCCTATCCTATATTTTTGTTCCTCCCGATCCCAATGAGCTATTACACTAAGACTTTCCTCCAAGTAATGTGCCCAAAATGACCTCTTCAATGAATTTAATTAACCTATAACTCAAAATACTCAAAATCATGGAAATCGTCGAAATGCAACAGAACCAAAAAAGATCTGTGCGGAATAGATCATAATGATGAAATAGGATGAGCGATGCAAGCTAGAGCTCAAAATATCCCTCAACATCTCATGAACTTGCTATAATATTCAACTGGGTACTCTGGTCATCATAACCCTCTGTAATGTAATGATATCCCAAAGTGGGGACATTACAGTCCTCCCTGCCAAAATATTGTTGTTCCTCAAGCAATAACCGAATCCCTCCAAGTATAATACCAAGATCCCATGTCCACCTATGGGACACATGATGGGTCCCATCCAAAGATGAACTATAACACACTTTGCCCCCTGGGTCCCCTATCAAGACATGAACTACAATCCCCTAGGAAGCATAATCCTAAAACATACCAACTTCGTGAATCTCTTGCACATGACACATGGCCTCATCCTGGAATGAGTCCATCCTCCAAGATATTATCAATATCAACATGGAATCCATCAACTGCACATGCTGATGCCAGAATGAAGTACTACAAGACCTCCTTGAGACAACCTCAAGTGATGTGCTCTCCTCAACATTGAAACTCAATCGAAAGTCAGAACAACTTTCCTCTACAAAGGTCCACTCGCCTCTGTTTTTTCAGTTAAATGATTAACCTTTCAATCCCTGGGTCTCATGCTAATATATGTTGAATATCACCATGCTAGTACTACACTATGCTAACCTTGCCTAACTACTCCCTGTATATATATTGGATCCTCCACTCCTGGATCCTCAAACTGATGTACCTATGACAATTGGACCTGTTGTCTAGAAACTGCATCTGTAAAAATATCTTTGTAGAAGTAGTACCTATCCAACCATCTCCATGTCTGATCATGATGATCAAGAATGAAAATTTACCTTGCTCCATAGGACAAGTCTCTGCAGGCCCACTCCGAACCAACCCATGGTGGAGTACGTGGCTCTCTGGTGCAACCTGGGTCATCATGTAGTGAAACATCCTGCTAACCAAGTGAACTCCCAGATCCCAAGGAAAACTTGGAAGTTCATCACTTCCAAGCTCCTCTAACTGCTCCCGTGTGAGACTGATCACTGTCAGAAGCCCTTTGTGATAATCCGCTATCACCTAGCCTATGATGCTCACCATCATGTACCAAGCCTCAAATGGCTTCCTATGACGATCCACCTCTATCCTACTGGATGTCATAAAAGTAATCTTGTCAAGTGGTCTCGGCCTACGCACTCTCCATTCCCTCTGCCACTATCTATACTAGTTGTTGTCTATGGTAAATGTGTCAGGGTAGGCTAACAAAAACATTTGTAGCTGACTATAGGGCTGAAAAATACCACTTGCTTTGGTCAATCCCAAGGATTCGACCAAAATCTTGTCTACCGGATCCCATGATAACTGCTCGCTTGTAGTCATCACTGGGCCCCAATCATCTAGTACAACTGGAAGTAACTCCTCAAATGGCAGGTCAACCAACCTCCATCCCTCATTTCCCTTGCAACTATTGATACGATGAAGGCGCTCTCCCATAACTATGTGATGTTGCAAAGAAGTGAAATCTGCATACTCCCCTCAGTATGTCTCTTCCCTGCAATCCAATACATCCATCTGAATCCCACCATACACATCAACATGTCTTTGTGAGATATCACTCATCATTGTATGCTCTAGCATACTCATGTTGTCTCCTGTAGACTCATGTTTTATCATAGATCTTGAGAGTACTGATGGATCAACCTCTATATAGAGGTCAACCGCTCTCGAAACATAAATGGAAGTGTCCTCCATCAACTGGTGCTCCTCTACCAAATCTCCAACATCCTCTATCCATGTGACTGAAGGACATATCTGAGTATCCTCTAGGATAGATGAAGTGGAGCTTTGACGGATCTCCTCAAAAAACTCATTTGATCCAGACTTTGATTCCTGGGGGGTTGTCTGTGTGCCTCTCAAGAATCCTTGAGTTCTCTCCAACTTCTAAGTAAGTCTGTCCACCTCCAAATCCTTCTCCCTCAGAGCCTCATGATACATCTCACAAATCCTCCATAGGTAATCCCTATGAGTCAACAACTGTTGGTAGTCGATCCTCATCACAGATAATCTCTCCATGAGGGAATGAAAACCATCCATGCAAAATCCCTCAACTGAACTACCATGTGTCACTGATGCTCTCCAGCAGTAATTTGTCATCAATGCATGCATGTCATCACTATGCATGGTGGTTGGCATGATCATATCCTCACTGACTCTCAACTGTCCTGCTAAGTGGTGTGACCCCTAATCACATTCATGCTGAGGTGCCACCTCACGTCCCTCATTGCTAATGCCATCACTGGTATCCCCAACAATACTCTCTATAGAAGATAAAGTATTGAACTGCCCACTGTCTATTATGCCACTGGGTATGCCCATCTGTGAATGCACATCATCCTCAACTATTATCTCCCTTTGAACAATATTGTATCTGTTGTGAGCAGTTGTATCCTCCTGTGCACTTACCTTGCTACTATCATCTATGCTTGGATCCCATATAGATGTGTCCAGACACATGCCATGGTCATCCTAATGGATAAAGAGTGCATCCTCGTCAATGTAGGCCAATCCTAGAAGAAAGTGCCCCATCAACCTATCATTCTCCACAATCTGCTCAACTAATGGAGTCTCCAAAATCTATGAATCAATCTCCTCATGTTGATCTGTATGTGCAAGGTCAACTGTCTGCACATGTTTTATCTCCTCCTGGATCAGTGGATCCACATGTCCATGGTGTGCATCCCTCACACAAAGCTCCTCCATCATATATGACATGCCACTGATATCCTCATGTGATGTGGCTATTGTGGATGCCTGAAAGGATGACAAGTGTGTCATGTACCTCCTAGGAAGCTCATCCAATCTATGTGCCCATGTGTGTGAATCCCCACTAGTGTCACCACTCAGCTAAGGTGTAGAGTCATCAACACCATGTGATATGTCTGTTGAAATGAAGGTGTTGTCATCATGTTCCTTCGACTGTCTATCCACTACATAAGGGTCACCATCCTCCCCAAGCATCCCATAATCACTAGTATTTGCAAGTGTGCAAGAGTCACTATCCTCCACAAGCATGTCAGAATCACTAGCCTCTATACTAGCATCATCACATTACTCCAAATAAGCATCTAGCTCTAGCTCTAGCTCTATGTCCTAACACACCTCATCCTCACTGTCATACTACCTCAATAATGTGCTTCTTACATCTACCCCTACATTTGTGATCTAGTTCCCAAGGCACTTTGCAACTGTAGTAATGTTGCCTGCTCCTAATGGGCTTGGGGTTTCTCTGCTCTTCCCTCCATCTAGATTCTCTGGCTCTTTTTTTCCTTTACTACGTTGATCCAATGTGTAACCTTATCTTTGTTGCAACTAGGTTTTTTACAGGATACAAACTGATGGAATGTTATCATACCTCTGATACCATAATGCTTATCGAGGGCTTTATATTCCCTCTCATAATCAACAATATTTCCTATAAAATCTATAGACTCCATCTTGTCATATGGAATATCCCTCGGGTTGGCAGCAATCTAGGCTCTGATACCACTGTAATGTTCCCAAGCCATTATTCCAGAAACATCATGGTTTTGGGTGTCTTTTTAAACTTTTTCTGGTTGGGGTATTTCATCAAACACTTTTCTTACAGTGATTCTTTAGGTTATGCTTAGGGTTTTACTGATGGATTATATGTGTGTTTGCAACAATAAACAATAAGATACAGTCATGGAACATACCTCAACCATATGCAAGATCAACAATATGATAGACAAGCCAAAACATCTCAGATATGATTTTATTCATAAATAGGAGAACCTGCTACAATGAAGATGTCGATATGGAATTCTCAATAAATGGCTCCAACAAAGAATATAGAAGCTGCTACAAAATGCTCCAATAGAATACGACAAGCATCCAAAGGCTGGATAACAAGGAAGACCAATACAAGAACAATATTTGAGCCCTATAAAGTACCAACCCTCAAGTTAGAAGATGCCACGCTCTGTTGGATCACTGAATGGCCCCAATAATTCGGCCCAACTAAGAAAATCCCCCAAATGAGAGCAACATTATCCAAATAATAGATCGAGGTGATATGATCCCCCTCATGAAGTCTCAGGCCGAATTTTAAGGATAACCCCCCGAAATGTTGAACCCTCCAATGAAGTTGCACCCTCCTTAAACCCTAAATGTGCCCAATAATTCCACCCTGATGAAGGAGGCATCCAAATGCCCTAAAATTCACTAGGAATGTAGATTAGGACATTGCAAGTCACTAGGTAAAGTATCAGGGTTAGATCTGAAGTATAACCCCTCCAAACGGAATAGATCTGAATCTCAAAATTGCCCTCCTTCTCTCCAATTCGTCCAATGCATACAATAATTCAAATGGCACATGAAACCCCTATGGAATGCACTAGATCTAATGGCCAAGCCCCTACAATGAAAACGTAGGTGCTAGAATTTGTCGAATCCCTTCCAATCCCTTGGAATGAACTTCTCTCAAAGAGTGGTGTGCCCCCCTTGCTGGAAACCCCCAATGGTACACCCTCCTTCTCGTCCTGTGCCTGTGGAAAATGTAGAACCCTCCTGCACTGATGTAGAACCGAATTATAATGGTTTAGGATTGTATTTCAATTTCGAGACCAAGCTTGGGACAAGCTAGGTGGAATATTTCACCACCAAATCGTCCTCTAGGGTTTGTTAAGTCAAAACCCTCAAAACCCCCAAGAGATGGGCCCTATAGCTAGAAGCCAGATATCCAAAAGATAAACTTACATGAATGCATGAGAGAATAGAGGCCCTTGCCTCTTCTTTATACTTCCTACTCACTTGCCTCTCCAAAGTGACTTTTCTTTTTTAATTATTAATTAATTAATTAACCTTTTTACCTCTGAAAAGCACCTTATCTCTCCTTGTGGCTTCCCTGGCCACTAAAAGGCACTTCTCATCATCCTATCCTGTAGTGTTGTTCCTCTCGATTCCAATGAGCTATTACACTAAGAGTTTCCTCCAAGTAATGTGCCCAAAATGACCTCTTCAGTGAATTTAATTAACCTATAACTCAAAATACTCAAAATCATGGAAATCATCAGAATGCAATGGAACCAAAGTCGATTTGTGCGGAATGGATCATAATGATGAAATAGGATGAGTGATGCAAGTCAGACCCCAAAATATCCCTCAACAACTCCTATACTCACTATAATATCCAACTAGCTACTCTGGTCATCATAACCCTCTATAATGTAATGATGTCCCAAAGTGGGGACATTACAGTCATCCCCATCATAATGTAGTAGTCTTTTTCTGGAATGATCTTAGTCTTTGTTATTTATCATGCTCGTAAATACATGAGAATAAGTTTCCAAGATTAGTATTTGTTCTTTCTCGTGCTTGTAAATACATGATAATGTAATCGATTATACTTTTATCACTTTTTCAAAATCATAAAGGTTATACGAAAAAGGAACCCCCTAGAGTCTCCTTTAAGATCTTTTCAGGCTCTCTAAACATGAAAATATTGTTGAGTGATCTTGCTTCCTTTCACACTTGTTAAAAGGTTTGAAAGGGCATCTTTCATGTGGTAGTTTATCTCTTTTTCGGCCTCGTAAGACTAACATTACGAAAAAGGACAACCCTGGAGTCGCCTTTAAGTTCTTTTCAGCTTCTCTAAACATGAAAAACCACTGAGTTTTCCTTCTTTGGACTCTCTAAACTACACATTGAAGGGCCCATATGGGAATAAACCCTTACTTATTCTAGTTTGTTAAACAAAAGAAGAGGAACTTACCAAAGGTGAGCTATATCGAGCATGTGTTACCCTCCTCAAGCTCGTTAAATTAAAAATAGGTACTCATATATCTGAGTGGGGGGGAAATTGAAGGAAGTGGGTCAATTTTTTGAAAATCTTTTATGGCATATTTTTTCTCCCTTGAACATGGCACATGTTTGCATCTCATCTTATAGTTGGGTAATCTGCTTGTCTCTGAGTCATATCAATTCCATGTGTTTCCATACTTTTTCGTCTAGTCAAAGAGTGCTCTTATTGTCGTCCCATTACATTTTTGGTACTTGTCGAGTCAGTGCTTCCAAGTCAGTCATCACGCCTCACCATGTTCAAGGGAAGTTTCATTTCAAACCATCCACCTGTAGTATTGCCAGTTTCCATTTCCTATGTCAGTCCATACTCATTTGATTCACCATCTTACATCACTTTCCTATGTCAGTTTCATGTAGTTGATGGGGGATACATCAAGGCCCTCCTTCGACGAGTATTTTCCTATCGACTTCAACACATCATCTAGGAATTAGACATAGAAACCAATTAGTACCTTGGGACTTGCATGCCTCAATGGCAAGCCTCTTTGCCTCTGACAATAGATTTACATCATTGACCTTTGATCGGATGATTCCACGAATGTTCGACCTCAACTCATTTATTCACATTCGCTGGAATGTACTAGGGTACCTTGGGAGTCATTGACATCACTGGTGATTCCCTCTCACTTGTTAATGGTTTACATCAATGATCAGTAATCAAGTGGTTTCTACCATGTTCAACATCAAAAAATCTATTCACATGGTTAGATTCGTACAGCATCGGTATTTGGACGAAGACCCTGGGTGGAGCATTCATTCTGTTATCTACTTTTCCCAAGCTGCGAAGGAGATCATTTAAGCATACTGATATACATAATGTCACATAAATCCACACTTTATTGGTCAATGGCTATATTTTATCATTTCATAGATCCATTGTGTATTTCTCGTGGCTACGATCAGTTCATGTCATGGGGGTATGGATCCACATTGTATCTTTTGTGGCCATATCCTTAGTCAATAATTTTCATGGATCTGCAGTGTATTGGTCGGCAGTCGTGCTTTGAGTCATCTCATATTCCGAGCATAGGTATGCATGCCTCAGAAATGGAACATATATTAATATTGTTTGATGGTTGTTTGCAGCTTCTTCCAGTTTCTCCAACTCCACACCCTTGCATTAAAGATTTGTAAAGTGTTTCGGCCATCATTCTCTCTTTTGACCTCACACTTTAGGGGGCATTCTGTTACACATGAAATTTGCACACCTAGGTACCTCGCCCTAAGTGTTGTAAGTGTTATATAAGTGTCTCATACACCTTGACACCATGGAATAACCTATGTCACAATCCCTAGTCAATTTGAAGGAGGGATATATTACATGAAGGCCAAAATACCAATTGCGCATGAATTATTATTAATATTCATGAAAAATGAATTAATTAAGTGTGAGAATCCACCTCACATTTGGTTTCCTATTTTTTAGGGAAGGTGGAGGATCTAATGGATGGTTGAAATATTTCCTCCTTAAAATCCTTGAGAGATATTTCCTTCCTAAAATCCTTAAGAAATATTCTCCCTAAATATCTTTCAGATCCCTTTTTAGTGGATCTGATGAGTGATCCTCTCCATGGTGGTTAAGCCTCCAAATCCTATATAATGAGGGATTTACATGGAGATAGGGAGGATAGACAGTTTAGAGATGCCAAACTTATGATCTCATAAGAATGGTGGAGATTTGAGGTATCAAACCTATGGTCTTGGGCGAACTATTTAGGATATCAAACCTATGATTTTGGGATCTTTGTGCAAGGGCTAGACGAGGAGGACTTGGGGAAGCTATTGCAGCTACATCTACAGTCTGTAAGTATTTCTTTAAGAGTTCTCATTAATATATTTCTTGGCTTATTTATTTTTAACCTATGTCTATTTACATATGTTTGTCTTATAGATGGATTTGATTGGAATAATCTTATAGAGTAGAGTAGGAGTTCTTTTTCTCATTGTCCATTGCATTGCAGGTGTCAAATAATGCTAAGGAGCTCAGAGATCAAGCTGAAGTTGGAGAAGCGAGAGCAAACATCAGAATAAGGTGCATCACACTTTCTTCCTTCTCCTTCTCTCTCTAATTAATTAGTTATATTCAAAGGAATGTTAGTGTCCAATGTTATCATGTTTTCTATCTTGGTATAGGGATCTAGAATCCAAGAGGATATTCACCTGTCCCAAGGGAATTTTCCTACAACAGTCGACCAACCAACAGTTGGGTCGATAAAATGGAAGACACGTCAACTGGGAGAAGGAAAAGTTGACTATCTGCAAGTCGGGAAAGAGGAAAATAAATTCAACCAAGTCAAGTTGACCCAAGTCAAGTCAACCAAGTCGAGTCAAATCAACCAAATGAAATCCCAGTCGAACCATGGGTGGATCTAGTTGACTTAGAAATTGTAGAAGGATAATTAAAGGAAAGGAAATGACCAATGGTGGAGATGAAATGCTCAAAGATGAGTTGGGTCAGCCAACAATGAAGAGTATATCTCATAGGGTTAAATTGGAAACCAAATGTGAAGGAAAACATTTTGGGAGGTGATTTTAATAACCCATGATGCATGAAAATTCTCAGGAATATTTTGAAAACCTAGAGCAACCAAAAATGTATGGAAGCCGATTTTTAACATCCACTAATAGAGAAAAATGTATAGAAGTCGACTTGAGCATTCATGGACGGAGAAAAATGTATAGAGGGAGAAATTGGTACTATAAATAAACCAAAAAAGAATGAAAAATATGAGGGAGTATCAATTAAATTTGTCCAAGTTATTCTCATCTAATCCACATCATAGAGTATAAGAAATTTTTATGTATAAATTTCATTGGTCATTTTTCAATTCTTTCTTATATATCAAATTTTAATTATTAACGATGATGACGATGAAGACGATGATGACCATAGTGAATATGATGATGATGATGATGGAGATAGTGGTGATGATGATGGTGGTGGAGACAACGACGACAATGACAATGAAAATGACAACAATGATGGTGACAATGACAACAATTATGATGACGACAATGACAACAATTATTCTTTTTTAATAGAAATAGTTAGTATTTGTATTAAAAATAAGTTGTAGTTGAGTTCAACAACATGATGATGGTTACTCTTTTTTAATATAAACAATCAATATTTATATTATAAATAATCTGTAGCCCAGATTGACAACATAATAATACAAAAAGAGAGTTGTATCTTGATAAAACCAACATTTTAGAAAAGAGTATGTGTTAGGTATGAAAATTTCCAAACCATCCTTCATAGAGGATTTCAAATATAAATTCACTAGTGTAGATTCTATTAAAGTCTCCTAATATTAATATTATTCTACATAAGATCAAATACTAATGAAAAACATCCTTACTGGGAGGTTCATCTTGATCGATATTTGCGAGGTGAGATTATTGGTTTCCCAAGTCCATGTCTTCAATCATTTCGTGGATTGATTCCTCCTCCTTGATATCATAAGGGGTAGAATTCATTGACATTCTGAAATTTTAGGAAGTTGAGTAGGACCTTTACTAATATTATAGGCCATATTCCTTGACATTAAGCATTCAACATATAGAACTTGAATTGGCCTCTTTTGTTATAGAGGACTATCCATAACCATTGCATTTTGAGATATGCATTGGTGTTTATTCCTATGTACCTTAGAGGTCACAAAAAATACAAAGGTATTATTTTTGTTTATGAAATCCTCATGCCTTCGAAGTAATCTATGTATCTCTTGTATTTCCCTATAATCCATAATGAGAAACTTTCATAGATATCCAGATAGAGAAGTGGTAAGCACTCGTGGGAACAATTTTAGAAGGCCAAACAGGATTTACCAATTGGTAGGAATAATAAACCAAACTGAGATTCCAACTCAAGAGGAAAAATACACACCATCCTTGAGATTATATAAAATTTACAAGAGTAAAAAGAAGTCATGGGAAACCAACCCAAATTTCCTTTTTTGAAATCAAACAAAGGCTAGCAATTGGGATGACCTAGGAAACAATAAACTCAAGGCCCCTATTTTCCAGAACATGGAATATGTGTTCAATTACAACACATGCACTCCAAAAAAGGACTTAAATTCAAACAAACTTGAGTACAAAGCATCGAGACAAGGTAGAATTTGAACTAGATGGATTACTTGAGGTTTCAACTGAACCTAAGCCAACCACAACCCATATCCCTTAGTAGACACAAAAACTATGTTATGAGACATTATCCCACCTACCCCTTTCATAAATTCGTTGCATGCTTCAAACTGTTGATTGATCTTTATGATAGACATGTGTGAGGATTGCATGGGGGTGATTTGCTTTGCATCTCACCTCCCTCTTGTTATACTATGATGACCTCTATTCATTAATGTGTGTTGGTTTATCAAATTGGTATGTGTCACCATGTAAAAATGACTTTGGATAAAAACTTATGGGATAAATTGGAAATAAATACCCCCATTTGTTTTAGACTTCCTTCACTCAATTTTGAGGCCACATTTTCAAGGATGTCTTCTTGACAATTTAGAGCCCTTGAAACTTGAATAAAGGTAACATCCTTGAATCAAATAGTGCCCTTTAATATTCTTTCAATGAGGAAATATATCATATTATCATAAAGGTTTTTCTTATTGTTCATAATATTGATAATTATGCTCAAATCAACAATAGCAATCAAAACTCTCAATAGTTATGCTCAAATCACTAATAACAATAAAATTTCTCACTCTATCATATGTCATTTATAGAGAGTAATTCCATGAGGAGAGCATATGCCTTAGCCTTATTGCTTGTGGATATCCCTATACCTTGTTAACAAATTAGTCCTTGATCCCCTCAGGGATCGGGCATGATCCCCCTAGAAACAACCACCCCTGATGGTGATGATGATGATTATTGTCCATTAAGAAAATAGGTCTATAGAGCCTTTAAAATGATAATGAATTACTTGGTTTGCTTTAAAATGTTATTTCTATGTTCAAAACATTTCAAGGGAAGCATTTCTAAATCACCATAGTTTTGACGAGTTAAAAGGTTAGGAAGGTCATTATGTAACAAATATTTTGAAATTGAGCTCTTATGTGGGTGTAAGAAATACATTCTAAGAAAAAATTGTTTTCATCTTCAACCCTTTTAGTGTCACAATGATGAAAAATTCTTTTGACCCATGATGTTTAAGGAATTGTTCAACACCTTGTTTCACTATGGAGCTCATGAGATTTTTTTCTTATTTTAGTAATGTTGATTTTCTTTTTTACACTAGTTTAATCTTAGAGATACTTTTGATATTATATATTAGGGTTGATCACCTCCTTGTAGTATCTTAATTTTCTCTTATTCTATAATTCTTTATCACTCCACAATTTCTCCTTAAATTTAGATGTAATGATATACCAAAATTTCTTCTTAAATTTAGATGTAATGATATTTGTATTATTATCATTATTCTTCATAGTGACCTCTTCCTCGATACCCAAATGATTTATCCAAGGCTCAACATATTTATGCCAACACTACTTCAGTCGCAAGTGGTTTTGAATATGTTTCAAAGCAATCTTAGGAATCCTCTTGTCTTCCATGTTGTTTATCTTGTTCTCATATAGTAAGTACCTAATCATATCCATGCTCTCAATTGGGGAAAGACTCATTTCTATGAGTATGATAGGATTGGGTATATTTCCTTTAATTTTAAGATTATAATCTATAAAAAGTTTTTGGATTTTCTCTATCTTTCTCCACAATTATCTAGAGATGTTATAGCCCCAAACTTCATAACCATAATATAACAAGAGTGATTATAWTCTCAAAGAGGAGTTTCTTCTTATTCCAAAGMCAATTTTTTGCTAATTTACAGTGGAATTCAAGTTCATAATAAGATTTAGACCCTCCATTTATCCTTTTCTCAATGCTATAGTTTTGTTTGAGCTTGTGATAAAGATCGATTCCCAGATATTTTTTGCTACAACCCCAAACTTCACAACCATATAAGATAATAGGAGTGATGAGAGTCTCAAAGAGGAGTTTCTTATTATTCCAAAGTCAAATTTCCACTAATTTACAATGGTTTTCAAGTCCATAATAAGATTTC
>JZKD02S1739131.1:360231-383577 GCA_000966675.3 Picea glauca
AAAATAAAGAGTAAAATACAAACTCATGTTTTAATAAAAATAATAACTATCGTGACTTATATAAATAACACGAACTTAAGTATCATGTTTATTAAAATAATATATATTTTAAAAATATCGGTAAATTATGTAAATTTTATAAAAATACATGTGTAAGTATTATATCTCTGAATTTCATCCAGTTACATTTAAATCCCTTACAATTATCATCATTTTTTTAGAGTCATCTTCATCCTTAGCATAGGCCATGTCCTCACTTCTTTGTCTTACACATATTCTACATGTGTATTATGAAATGTATCAAAGGCATTGATCCTATATTGAATAAATTATGGTTATATGTTTTCTTTGTTAACATAAACATAATTTTTTTCTTTATTTAAAGAATATGAGAGGGTGTTGCATTCTTGAAGGTCACATGTTCAAAACCAAAGGGGTATGCAGGTGTAGGCTTATACACCTCCATAAACCAAACAATCAAATAATTACAAAGTATGCATTGATCCTATATTGAATAAATTATGGTTATATGTTTTCTTTTTCAACATAAACATAAATTCTTCCCTTATTTAAATAATAAGAGAGGGTGTTTCCTCCTATAAGGCTAGAGGGTCAAAACTCGAGGAGTAGGCTTATAAACCTCCATAAATTAAGCAGTCAAATCATTGCATATTCTGCATGTGTATTAAGAAATAATATGAGAGGGTGTTTCCTCCTAGTAGGTTAGATGGTCAAAACCCGAGGAGTAGGCTTATACACCTCCATAAATTAGCATTCAAATTAATTCATATTCTGCATGTGTATTAAGAAAGAATATGAGAGGGTGTTTCCTCCTAGTAGGTTAGAGGGTCAAAACCTAAGGAGTAGGCTTATACACCTCCATAAATTAAGTAGACAAATCATTTCATATTCTGCATGTGTATTAAGAAAGAATATGAGAGGGTGCTTCCTCCTAGTAGGTTAGAGGGTCAAAACCTGAGGAGTAGGCTTATACACCTCCATAAATTAAGCAGTGAAATCATTTCATATTATGGTTATATGTTTTGTTTCTCAACATAAACATAATTTATTCCCTTGTTTAAAGAATATGAAAGAGCATAAACACAATTTCTTCCCTTGTTTAAAGAATATGAAAGAGTGTTTCCTCTTCAAAGTGTCACCGGTTCAAAATCTGAGTAGGATTATACACCTCCATAAACTAAGCAGTAAAATCATTATATATAGAAGATCCCTTATCACACAAACAAGGAAATCTCTTTGGACTTGTTTGTGCTTTACCAACCTTGCCACTGTATCTATCTCTTTATGCTTGCTTGTGCTTTACGAGCCATGTTCGAAGCTACCTCTAGGTATGTATGTATGTGTGTGTGCGAGCCAAAGGCACTTTCTCTTTCCTATCCCTCTGATCTTAAAACTACATTATTATAATTATTATTTTGTATGTAAGAAAAAAATATTGTGTTACCTTCTAGAAAACAAAAATTGCATACTTACAACCTTCATGAGCGTGAGAATGGGTTGCCATGAAAGAAAAACAACCTAGCTCAGCCATGTGGTTTAGAAATTAGATAACCCCATAGAGGTAGAAATGAAAACTGCAAATGTTCAGTGTGAATATAGGACTTATAAAAAAAGTATCGACATCAAGACACCACCAAAGCAATGAGTTTGCAAGAAAAAACTAACTAGAGGGAAATGATCAGAAACTATACTGAGTGAGAAACATGTTCATCTAGAGGAGATGGCATGTGACCAGGCAACAAGGGAATTGGCATGTTTGGGTGAATCATGTTAAGTCCAAATCAAGACGTTGCTTAGCCAGGCTAGAACACAAAGCCAACAATAGAGAGAATTTTTGGTCCAGTTTCTCTATTTGAAATTTGATGTATGCCACTTCACTATGAACCTTGAAGAGAAGCTCTGAGTGGTCGTCCTCCAAAAATAAGTTGTGTGTAGATTCAACACAGCTCCTATCCTCCAATGGAAAATTCACGGGCTTGGAGGGATGATTGCCTGCCTTCATGCCTTTAGGTTGGAAATCAATGTAGGGTTCCATAGAAGTTTTAGGTTGGTGATAAGGTACGGTTGCACTTGCAAAATGAGAAACTCATAGTCCCCCATAGGAAGCTTAGAACACTTTGGTATGGGACTTACACTATCTCCAAGGTTGTGTGTGAGAATGTTTTTGAATTAGATCTTCCACCATTCCTCAACTTACACCATGTCTTTAATGTGGAGCTTCATTAACTATACGTTTTTCCTCTATTGGACAACTTAAAGGTGGAAAATCACTTGGCCCCTACAGAGATCAAACCTGAATACATTGAACAATATATAGTGAATAAAATCATGGGTACCAAGATAAGGAGTACTCACTAGTGGAACATACAACTCTACTGAGTTGTCTACGTAGGGAATCTACTTYAATAGGGAAAGTSGTTTACCATGAACTTAAATCAACAAAAAAWTTCCCATCTTATCCATGAACTTAATGCAATGGAGACCATTGCTTCCCATGGAGAACRATTGATCCAAGTGGCCCTTTGGGTTTTCCACCATCTCGCAAATAGTCATGAACCTTGTCAGATTTAGAATAGCTTTACATGTCCCAAACTTTTGATGYAATTTTTGGGCCYTTCCCATGCATTTTTGGCGATTTTCATGGTTTTTMSATTTATAATGAMCAAAGATGAAACACRCATAGAWCTTGGAATAAGATTTKTAATGATCCAAATAACRYMAAAAAKAAAGTGTGTATGCAATAGTTATCCCATCTCTTCTCAAAGATAAAATGCCACAATTTCTATGCACTAGTAGTGTTTTTCACCATTTGATTCATTAACAAAATTTGGTTTTCATAGTCATACCTTGCTTTTAATATTACTTCTTGTTTTATCTCTATAAGAATGTGTTATTTCATTTTTTTCTCAATCCAATTTGGATTATCATTATGTTGAGTATGTGTTATATTATTTGCATGTGTGTGGAGGGGCACGTCAGATTCAACAATTGCGTCTAATGATCCCTCTAGTAGTGCTCTTTGTGTCGTGTTTGGGCGGTTTTTTCTATTTTTAGCAGATTTTGCTATTTTTAGTAGTTTTCTAAATTAATCTCGGATTAAGGGATTAGGGTTTTGGTATCTACGGAATACCTAAAAACATTGTATATATTGTATGGTGAATGGTGAAATTCCATATAATGAATATAAGAAAGGTTTTCCTCTATTGAGGATGTCCGGTATAAATCTTTGTGTACTCTTTGTATGAGCCATTGATTAAATTTGTTTTTCTTAAGAATATATATGCATTGATTTACTTCACAGGTTTAAAAATTACATGTGGTATCAAAGCTCATTTTTGGCTTCAGAGGGACGCCTTTGTTGTTGAGGGTTTGGCTCGGTCTTGATAGATCAAGTTTATATTGGGTCTGTGATAAACCTGGGTTTAGTGGGAGCTTTTGTAGAGGAGATTCGAGTATAGAAAGAGAAATGGTGAGATCATCTAGAATTGAGATAGAGAAGTTCAATGGTAAAAGCTTTGAGCTATGGAAGCTCAAGATGGAGGACCTTCTTGTAGAAAAATAACAATGGATCATTGTGGATCCTGGTACACAGCCTACTGGTATGCAACCTACTGGCACACAGTCGACTAGTACACAAACTACTAGTACAAAAACTACTAGTACACCACCTACTGGTATGTTGAAGGAATATTGGGATAATTTAGACAGAAGAACAAGGAGTACTATTCGACTCTACCTGGCAGATTCGGTGTTGTTGAATGTCTCGGGAGAATCTACAGCCAAGGAACTATGGGATAAGTTAGGGAATTTGTATCAATCAAAGTCCCTGGTAAACAAGTTGTTTCTTCGAAAGAAGTTGTATCATCTTAGGATGGAAGATGGAGATTCTGTGAGAGAACATCTAAATTCCTTTAATACTCTGGTAAGTCAACTTGTCTCTTTTAATATTATGATTGTAGAAGAAGATAAGTGTATTACTTTGTTATGTTCTTTGCCAGACTCTTGGGATAATCTTGTTGTAGCAATTGTTGGTACCACTCAATCTACATTGAAGTATGAGGATGTAGTTGCATCCTTGTTATCTGAAGAGATGAGGAGGAAAATCATGGATGGTCATAGCACAGATGATTTATTTGTAAGATTTCGTACCCAAGATAGTTATCGTAGTAAGTCTTCGGGGGGGAGACCTAAATCTACAAGTAGATCTAAATCTCCAGGAAAATCTTTGAGGAAATGTTGGAAGTGTGGTAAAACAGGGCATTATAAGAAAGATTACAAGTCTAAGAAGGTTGATAAACCAAAGGGGCCTGATAGTACCTCTTCCATAGAGGCAAAAACCTTCACTGAAGAAGGAGGTGATGTTTACCTGGCATCTACAGCTACACATGCAGATCATGATGTATGGTTAATTGACTCAGGTGTGTCATACCATATGACTCCTTATAGGGTGTAGTTCTCTGAATATGAAAAATACGATGGTGGTGATGTATACCTAGGAGATGACTCAACATCCAAAATCATGGGACATGGAAGGGTTAAGTTGTTGTTAAAAGATGGAAGGATTAGAACTCTCCCTAGGGTTTTTCACATTCCAAAACTAGCCGGGAGCCTAATATTTATAAGCAAGTTGGATGATGTAGGAGTGAATATTGTATTTGGAAAGAACACTTGCAAGATGGTATGAGGAGAAATGGTGTTGATGAGGGGATTTCAGTGTGGAACACTGTACAAGTTGTTGGGAAGAACTTATACTAATGGGTGTAACAGTTCTATTGTCCCTGAGCAAAGAAATGAAGAGACAAGACCAATATTGTCCCAAAAAAAGAAGACCATGTTGTGGCATCAAAGACTGGGGCATATTGGAGAAAAGGGCCTTCGAACACTACATAGTAAAGGTATGGTTGAAGGTATGGATAATTGCACTCTGGATTTTGATTTCTGTGAACATTTCATATATGGTAAATAGAATCGAGTAAGATTCCCATCTGGTGCTACAAGAGCAAAGGGGATCTTAGAGTTGATACACAGTGATGTGTTTGGACCTGTGCCTGTTCCATCACTAGGTAAGTCCGTGTATTATGTTTCATTCATAGATGATTTCTCAAGGAACACATGGATTTATTTTATTAGAAAGAAATATGAGGTATTTGATAAATTTAAATAGTTTAAGGCTCTGGTAGAAAATCAGACAGAGAAGAAAATAAAGGTATTGAGAATAGATAATGGTGGAGAATTCTGTGGAAATGAATTCGAAGAATTCTGTAATAAGTGTGGTATATCTAGGCACAATACTACTCCATAAACTCCTCAACAGAATGGAGTTGTAGAAAGGATGAACAAGACACTGATGGAAAAAGAAAGCAGCATGCTCAGTGGTGCCAAGTTAGGACATGAATTCTAGGCAGAGGCAGTGGGTACAACATGTTACCTAGTCAATCGATCACCCTCATCAGCGTTGGATGATAAAACTCCACACGAGTTATGGACTGGAAGGAAACCCTCTCTTCAACATCTTAGAGTGTTTGGTTGTGATGCTTATGTACATGTTCCAAAGGAAAATAGGAGTAAGCTGGATAAAAAGGCTGAAAAGTGTATCTTTATTGGTTATAAAGATGGTGTGAAAGGTTATAAGCTTTGGAACCCATAAACCAAGAAGATTGTTTACAGTCAAGATGTTGTTTTTAGAGAGGTAAAGATGTTTCTAAACAGGAATTCCTACCAAGGCCAGAAGAACTTGAGAAAATAGAGTTGGAGTTGGATGATGCAAAATCTGAATCATCTGAAGAAGATGAAGCAGAAGAAAAAGAAGAACCTCATACCCCAGTATTGAGGAGATCAGTGAGAGAAAGAAGGCAACCAGGAAGGTATAGTCCACCTAATTTCCATTCCAATTTTTCTTTATCTATTATTGATGATGATCCCAGAACTGTCAGGGAAGTAGTGAATTCAGAGGATAGTAAACTCTGGAAGAAGGCCACGGTTGAAGAAATGGATGCCTTGGATAAGAATGAGGCATGGGATATAGTTGAGTTTCCAACTGGAAGAAAATATATTGGCAGCAAATGGTTGTTTAAGAAGAATTTTAATGCAGAAGGAAAAGTGGAGAAATACAAAGCTCGGTTAGTAGCAAAAGGTTATTCCCATGTAGAGGGAATTGACTTTGGTGAGATTTTTTCTCCTGTTGCTAAGTTAACTTCTATTACATTTATTTTATTTATTGTTGCTTATTTTGATCTTGAAGTGGAACAGATGGATGTGAAGACAAAATTCCTACATGGGAATCTGGAAGAAGAAATATACATGAAGCAGCCAAAAGGATTTGTAGTGAAGGGAAATAAAGAGATGGTCTGTAAGTTAAAGAAGTCATTATATGGTCTGAAGAAATCACCTAGGATGTGGTACCAAAATTTTGACACATACATCCGTGGATTGGGATTTGTGAGAAGTCGGGCTGATCACTTTGTATATTCCAAGCAGGTTGGTAATCACTTCATTTATGTAGTGTTGTATGTTGATGACATGTTGTTGGTAGGAAATAATGTGGATGTTATCAAGGAGGTGAAATCCTAGCTATCCTCCAAATTTGACATGAAGGATCTCGGTGCTGCTAAATTCCTTCTGGGAATGGAAATTAAAAGAGATCGTTCTAACAAGAAACTCTAGTTGAATCAGAGAAAATATGTTTAGATGATATTGCATAGGTTTAATATGCATGGAAGTAAATCGTTCAAGGTTCCTATTGTTGATATTATGGTAGCTGCAGGAGGTATTTACCTCCACGTGGAAACCTGACGAGAATAGAATATTTCGGGCAACAAGAAGAAACCTAATTAGTTGGCTAATAACCCTAGAAGGCAAGTCAACTCAAGAGGATAACTTGTATTAGGTTATTAGCCTCCAAGAGAAGAAGTCGGCTAAAGAAAATATTATATACTAAGTAAATAGGCACCCAGAATGAGAAGTCGGCCCAAGCAGTTTGCCAGATTTAGTATAAATACAGGAGGCCAATATTCATTCTGGTAGGTAGTCTCAGAATTGCAGAGCAGCACTTGTGTGCATTGCAGTGCCCAGTTTTGTTTACAGGTTTGGAGAAGAGCTTCCATTGCAGCTGCTGCAACTAGCAGATCACGTTTGGCTTGGACTATCTCTTGGTTAGGGTTTGGACTATCTGATCAGATCTTGTTTGATGTGCTATCCTTGGGGAAAGGTGCGCTACCCTTGTTTGGCTATCTAGCCCAGGGTTTTCTTCCGGACTAATTCTATGTCAAGGTTAAGGTGCTCGAAGGGTGGCTTCGGCCTATGGTTGGGTTACAATAGCGATATTGTCAATGGTAAAATGAGCACATGCATTATATTCTAACACAAATTCCTTTAGGTGTAAAGTTACCTGTAGATCAATGTCCCAAGACACATGAAGAAGAAGAGGACATGTCCCATGTTCTGTATGCCAGTGCAGTTGGCAGTTTGATGTATGCAATGGTCTGTACTAGACTGAACATTACACATGCAATTGGAGTTTTGAGAAGGTATATGTCAAAACCAGGGAAGGATCATTGGATAACAGTAAAGAGGGTCTTCGGGTATTTGCGTGGCACTACCAATTATGGATTGTGCTACCAAGGAAGACTAGGATTGGACAGAGTGGTGGACATACATGGCTTTGTTGATGCAGACTGGGATGGAGATCTGGATTGCAGAAGATCTACAAGTGGGTATGTGTTTAACCTATTTGGAGGAGAAATCAGTTGTATGAGAAAAAGACAGGTTGTAGTGTCACTCTCAACTACAGAAGTCAAATACATGGCAGCCACTCATGCAAGCAAGGAAGCAGTATGGTTACAGATATTGTGTTCAGGTATTGGGTTGGTACAACAAGCAGTTAGATTAGATTGTGACATTCAGAGTGCAATATTATTGGCAAAGAACCCATCTTATCATTTAAAGACAAAGCATATTGATGTTCAGTATCACTTTGTGAGAGACATGGTTGAGGAAAAGAAGCTGTTGTTGGAAAAGGTTGGCACTTTGAAGAATGTTGCAGATTCATTAACAAAGTCTATGAGGATAGAAAATTTCTCCTGGTGTAGAGTAACAATGGGAATTGTTGCCCTGGATTGTTGACTATATAATCCTATGGACCCCTAGATGCAAAGAAAACAACAAGTGGGAGAATGTTGGGTATGTCTTATAGTCTTTGCATGTGTGTGTGTGGGCGCATTAGATTCGACAATTGCGTCTAGCGATCCCTCTAGTAGTGCACCAAGCACTTCCTAGGGGGGTCCCAGGGGGGTAGGTATTCCCCCCCCTGGTTATGTGCAGCCCAGGTCGACAGGGTTCGAGGTAGCAGCCCAAAAAAAAAAATTGGGTGGTTTTTGCTATTTTTAGCGGTTTTTGTTATTTTTAGTGGATTTTGCTATTTTTAGCGATTTTCTAAATTAATCCTGGATTAAGGGATTAGGGTTTTGGTATCTACGGAATACCTAAAAAAATTGTATATATTGTATGGTGAATGGTGAAATTCCATATAATGAATATAAGAAAGGTTTTCCCTGGTTGAGTGTTTCTTATATAAATCTTTGTGTACTCTGTGTATGAGCCATTGATTAAATTTTGTTTTTCTTAAGAATATATATGCATTGCTTTAATTCATAGGTTTAAAACTTACACATTATGGATAATGAGATCAATATTGTAAAAAAACAAAGTCCGCATATTAATTATTTAGCATGTCTTGAATAAATCAAGAACTTAGTTATAGAGGATATTTTTTACTTTCAAGGAAATGATATAGTGTGAGATGTGTTCTTTGAAATGCATGGATCACTAGTGTCTTCCATTGAGAATGAAAAGTTGTTAAAGTTCCATTCAATTTCCCTCATTATACTGTTCAAACAATGCAAATTCATGTTAGTTTTTGTAGCTTGGAGGTACTTCTGCATTGGCGGTGCCCAACATGCAGAAGTGACCAAGCAAATGTCTCTCTTAAGTGACTTTATAAAGTAAGTTTATAAAGTGACTTTATAATGTGAATTTATAAAGTCAATTTGGGCCTTTTAATATTTAATGGGTAGAAGTGACTTCTTGAAGTGTGGGTGACTTAAGTGATTTAAGTGAACTCAATAGAACATTAATTCATGATCGTTGATCTCAAGAGGGAAAGATCTAATATTGATCATTTATCTCTTTAGAGATCTAGGGTTAGGGCAGTTACTCATTAATGAGTGAATAAAGGCATCACTTGAGGGAGATCGGGTGCACTTTTCAAAGAGAGGTTGAGGGGAATGTGAAGAGATGCACTTTCCAAGAGAGGGTTTGAGTTGAAAGGAAAAAGAAAAGAAGAAGCTAGAGGATTCACAAACATCCCAAGGAGAATAGGGGGAACACATCCCAAGAAATTCATCATTTATGACAGAAGTATCCTAGAGCATTAAAGGAGGTTGTACAATATGGATTCAACATCCATACAACAATTTTTTATGGACAGAAATCGAGGCAGGAGACAAGGGAATGATTTTTTAGGCATTTGTTGTAGGAAGAATTCGTACATTTTGTACTAAAAGTACAACAAAGCTCAGGCATGATTTTTGAGGTAGTTTTTAGAGTTGATGCTTATAGTACAGGGTCATATAGGTCATACAACAATGGCACATTTTTCAAGACAACTTTGGAACTATTTTTGAGGAGTATGTTATGCTTGGAGAGTGAGATAAGTATTGTCATTGTTTGCAGAAAAAAAATGTATTGTTGTAATATCTGAAAATTTCTACGAGCTCAATAAGAAGAATCTCTCCTTGGTTGGTTTTCCCTTCAGGGTTTTTCCAAGGGCATTGCCCATAAAATCCTTGTGTTAAATGTGGTTGAATGTTGTCTATTGTTCTTTTATTTTTCGTTGTTAAATTTAAGTTTTCTTAGCAATTGTATTTATGCTCATAAGTCACTATTGAATGTTGTTAAGTTTGTTGCATTACAACTAAATTTTATTGGAGGTTGAAATCAAAGTTTACTAAGTGTTTGCCTAGTTTTAGGTGAAATTTCAGCATGGTATCAGAGCTTGGGCTCTTAGGTTCAGTGGACAGATTTTGGCACTTGCATAGCGTGATTTGTAGGGGTTTTTCTTTGAAGAAGAAGGGGAAGAAAGGGTCTTTTTTCAGTTGGAAAAGGATGACTTCTAGTCCCAAGTATGAGGATAGGTTGGAGGGAATCTCCAACTACCTAAAATGGAAGGTGAGGATTGTATTTTTTCTTGGGGAGAACAAGTTGTTGATGTTTTTGAGTACCACCATGACAGTTCCTTAATCATATCTCATTTCCCTAGAACTCCATGAGGTGAAGGAATCAAGGGTGCAGAGGATAATCTTGGATGGAGTGAGAGACCACTTAATTCCACATTTGGATGAGAAGCTGAAATCCAAGGAGATGTGGGTTGCACTAACAAACTTGTATGAGAGAAAGAAAGAGAACAAGAAGATGGCCCCTAGGGAAAATCTCCATTGCATTAGGATGGCCAAGGGAGAGAGTGTGGCCTCCTATATCACTCAGCTTAGACAGGTGAAGGATGTGTTGGAAGTTGTAGGGGAGATTATTCCAAACTCAGATTTGATGTGCATAGCCCTGAAGTGCTTCACCAAAGAGTGGGGTGTTTTCATGAAGTGTATGGTGGGGAGAGAGAATATCCCATATTGGATCAAACTATGGGATGAATTTACTCAGGAGGAGATCCAGAAGGGTTCTCAGAGTAGAGATCAGGAGAAGGAAGAGGGTGGTGCAGATGAGAAAAATGTTTCTCTTGTGGAAAAGAGCAAAGAATAAGAGGAAGGACATGATAAAAGTGAAATGCTTTGCATGTCACAAGACTAGCCACTATGTTGGTCAATGTTTGAACAAGAAGAAGAAGAAGGAACCAAAGGTATCAGCTTCAACTGAGGTTGTTGATTTTACTAAGAAGTTCGAGAGGGAATTTTCTCTGATGATTGGCCTCTAAAGAAGTGGTAGTGCATATTTTGGGGTCATTGGCATGTGGTTTGTGGAAAGTGGTTCATCTTGGAATATGATGGGAATGAGGTCTGTGTTCCTCAATTTTTCAGAGATAGACTCAAACTGTTATGTGGGTTGTGGAGCTAGCACCAAATTTTCAATGAAAGGGGTTGGAAGCATGAGATTCCAACTGGAGTTGGGAGGTTTTCTGGAGTTGGTCAAGGTGTTTTTTGTTTCAGAGATGCCAGTACATTTACTCTCAGTCTAATCTTTGTAGGTTGATGGATGTGGAGTTGTGTTTTACTGTGGATTTGTGTTTCTATATCCAGAAGGAGCTACTCCTCACACAACAGTATTGCTTGGTGTCCAGCATGAGAGGTTACACAAGTTGTTGGGATAGCCTGTGGTTGGATCCAATGCATTCTTGGATTCAGAATCATTGTCAATTTTTAAGAGTGAGTAGGTTGATCGAAAGAGTGAGTTGATATCGGGGACTCAGGAATCTTTCAGTACTCTTATAGCAGTTAGAAGGTATGAGTTGAAATAGTTGGATGCTCAGAGGAGTGAGGAGACTCCTAGGTGCATGTCTTGGATTGACAGGTCTTCATATCAAAGTTCAACGTAGCTAGCAGCAGTGGCTTCCAGTTCGAAGGGAGCAAAGGTTTCTAGTTCATAGGGAGCAACTACAACAGCATATGAGATGATGGGATTGGAGGCATATTTTGGTGGAGGTTCCATAAGTACCTCCCTCATAAGAGGGAGTGTTAGTTTTTGTAGCTTAAAGGTACTTCTACATTGGTGGTGCCCAGCATGTAGAAGTGGTCGAGCAAATGGCTCTCTAAGGGACTTTATAAAGTGAGTATATAAAGTGACTTTATAAAGTGATTTTAAAAATCCAAGTTGGGCCTTTTAATATTTAATGGGTAAAAGTGGCTTTATGAAGTGTGGTTCATTTAAGTGATTTAAGTGAACTCAATGGAAGATTAAGTCATGACCATTTATCTCGAGAGGGAAAGATCTAATCTTGATCGTCTATCTTTTTGGAGATCTAGGGTTAGGGAAGTTACTCATTAATGATTGAATAAAGGTAGCACTTGAGGGAGATGGGGCACACTTTTCAAGGAGAGGTTGAGGGGAATGTGAAGAGGCACACTTTCCAAGAGAGGGTTTGAGTTGAAAGGTAGAAGAGAATAAGAAACAATAGGATTTCCATGCATCCCAAGGAGAATAGAGGGCACACATCCCAATAAATTCATCATTTATGATAAAAATACCATACAACATTAGAGGAGGTCTTAAGGTATGGATTCAACAGTCATACAACAGTTTTTTATGGACAGAAATCGAGGCAGGAGACAAGGGCATTATTTTCGAGGCATTTCTTGTAGGAAGAATTTGTACAGTTTGTACTAAAAGTAAAGCAAAGCTCAATCACGATTTTTGAGGCAGTTTTTAGAGTTGGTCATATAACAGTGGTACATTTTTCAAGACAATTCAGCATTGTTTTTTAGGAGGATATTGTTCTTGGAGAGTGAGATGAGTATTCTCATTGTTTGCTAGAAATTTGTTATTGTTGTAATCTTTGAAAATTTATGTGAGCTCAATAAGAGGAATCTCTCCTTGGTTGGTTTTCCCTTCAAGGTTTTCCCAAGGGCATTGCCCAAAAATTTGTGTCAAATTCATGGTTGAATGTTGTCTACTGTTCGTTTATTTCCATTGCTAATTTTTAGTTTGCTTTGTCAATGTATTTATGCTCATAAAGTGCAGTAGAACATTGTTAAGTTTACTACATCACTATTGAAGTTTATTGGAGGTTGAAATCAAAGTTTGTTAAATGTTTGACATAAGTCATAGTAGATTTTAACAATTCATAACTAATAAAATCAAATAATATTTTTTTCAAAGAAGAATAAACAAAAGAAATGTATTTTGTTATTTTGGTTTCTGACATACACAATAGCAACATGGATGTCTTATTGAAATGTGGAATGGAAATGTGCAAGGACTTAGAGTTGGTGTTTTGATTGTAGATTTTGTTAATTGTCCACATTTAGTTAAGTTGTAGATGCACCTCACTACTCTCAATGTAGCTACAAGTAATAGTGATACTTACAATTTATCTTATGTTGAATTTGAAATCAAATTTTAAGAAGATTATTAAGTCAAATTAAAATCAAAATAAATGGTTAACAATAATGTATAATTTAAATTTTTAAGTTGAAAAGTTTATCAAATTAAAAAAAATAAAATTAAAAAAAATGGTTAGAGATAACATTTAATTGTTCATTTATGTCACAAAAACAATTTCAAGTGGAAGAGAGATATTTATATTTTGAAATCCAAGCAATATATTTAGAGGGCAACCAATCAATCATTATGTTAGTAGAAGGAACCAATCAACCATTATGCTAGTAGAGGGAACCACTAAGTACATAGAGATATTTTTTATTTTTTGAAGACCAAGAAATAAGGATATTCAAAGGGCAACCAATAAACCATTATGTTAGTAGCACATAAATTTTTAAGAAATAGCAAATCTTTAACTATTTTTTAAGAATTAGCGAATCTTTAACTAAATTATAAAACATTGTGAAGTCTTGGAAAAAAAATTGATAAAGTATAAAACCATATATGATAATAGGAAAATGTATTCATTAAACTATAATATATTTATTTTATATGTTTGAAAAAAGAAACATTAGTTTTCCCTCCTCTAGGCAATGCTACAAGCATCAGGGATTGTGTTTGTCAAGGTTCTTACTATACACTCTTATGTATCCCTCTATCAATTTTGAAGATATTTCACCACAAATTTCCTATATGTGTTGATCATGACCACAACTTCTATCAAGATCAAGAGATATTAATCTTTTCTCTACACTTTTATTATGGATTGTTTATTATTGATTCATTGATTATGAAATTTCATCATAGAATATTCCTAAATAAGTGGGCACATAATTTTATCCATCAATAAATCCAAATTTATAAGAATATTGATAGGTCACAATCCATGCATGACTTTCTCTTATCATCCATTTTTACCCAAAAAATACCCATTTCCAATGGAGAGAGGTCACTTTTACCCATTATATTTTTGTTGGCTTAATTTTTTTTTAAAAGACACATAACTTTGTAATAAATGTTGGGCATAGATTAGGCCTTAGAAGTATAGGGAACAAAGCAATGCACAAAAACACCCACTGAGCATAAATGTCAACTATTAGGTACAAATGAGACCATAAAAACCTCTAGTAGTTATAAACTTAAACCTAAAAATTGTTAGGATATTTAGACACTTAGGAGTTAGTTAAGATATACTTGGTCTAATGCGGCGTTAGGTAAAAGTGTGTTTCTTAGTGTGTTTTTTTAGTATGCATTTGTAGTTAGGAAATTCGACAGTCACGATATGTTCTTGACATAGAGTGATCTGATGGTTCATATTCTCCTCTTTCTTAACGACCATTGATCCGTGGATTAACACCCGATTGGTCCATGATCTCTATTTAAAAAGCATGGAGGTTCATTTGTCAATCATTGATTGTGAGGAACTCTCTTGTAAAATATCTTTGTAATCTTTTTCTTTTGCATTAATAAACTGCTCCAAGTGGTCGCGTTGGTTGGGGTCATGGATGTTTCCCCGTAGGGGTTTTACCACGTCAAAACATTAGTGTGTTAATCTTTGATCTGGTTTTGTGAGTGGTTATTGAAGGTGTTTTTCCTTTGTTGGAATACTTGTGTTGTTGAACATGGTATCAAAGTGATGTTTGAAGACCCATTCCTGTTGTAGATCGAGATCGTGAAGTTGAGTTACCTCATCTCCATTTTTTGTCATTTTCGTACATTTCTAGGATGAGAGAACTATTCCATTTCGTCTGGAGTGCTCGTTTCAATTAGGAACACTTTTTCGTTTCACTCGAAAAGGTTTTCGTTTTCCCAAGATATAGCCATTTTAGTTAGATCCAGAGATATAAAGTCTAAATACGCATTTTTAAATTTTTGCAGAGTATTATTTTGGTTTTATATTATTTGTTTCCAGGTTGCTACTCTTCTAGATATGTGTATTCTCTTTTCCCCGCGCCCTGTGTGATCTCGGAAAATAAAAAACAGATAGGAAAAGGTGCATCTTCCAGGTAAGCTAACTAAGATCTAACCCTTGTCATTGAGAAGCGATTTTTTTATTATTATGTGAAAATAGTTTTTTTTAGCACGCTCTCCAAGGCCATCTTCCACAAGAACAACATCAACACCCCCAATCCTCTTGCTAAACAATACAATATGTTTTTCTATACTATTTGGTTAAAAGTTGTCTTATTAAGTAAGAGGTCTTGAATTCAAGTCTCTCTTTTTGTTACTTTTTTTGAAAAAGTTCATGCTCAAATTGTAAAAGTGCATTTCACTTCAAGTATAAAAGTGAATCACTATAAGTAGTTTTAATATTTTATTTTAGAGTTATTTATTTTGTATGCAGCTTTTCTTTTATAAAGTAACTTCATTGTAAAAGTGATCCCCACTTCTCTTTATAAAAGTGGATCACTTCATAAAGCAACTTACACCACCACGAGGTCATTTGGTTATCGTTTATGCATTTTTTTAAATGGCATAACTTTCACATCCGAAGTCCGTTTTTAGTGTTGTTTTTTTTTTTAAAACCGCACAATTTTTTGAGATATTTCCATATAGATCATCAGTTTCAGTTTTTAAATCCATATTATATACATATTTAATATGACTTCTTCAAGTAATATTTTTCTTACTAGCACCAACTACTTCCAATGCAAATTTCATATGGATGATTTATTAAGAAGTAAAGGCTTGTACCGGATTACCTTGGGAAAGGAAAAAGAACCTACTGATGTTGATAAGAAATTCAAATGGGCTAATAGGAGTGACAAATCACGTGGACTAATCAGAATGTCCATCTCTCCTGATTTAAGGTTCCACCTTAAAGAAATTGATGACCCCGATGAAGCTTGGGAAAATATTGAATTTATGTTTGGTAAACTCAATATTATTCGAGCACAACAATTAGAAAATAAAGTGCTGACCTTAAGTCCAAATGATTTTTATTTCCTTGGAGACTATCTATCTAAGTTTAAAACACTCAGAATTGTATGTGAAGAATGTGAGATAAAAATGGGGGAAGAGTGTTGCATCTATCTTATTCTTTCTAAGCTAGGTAGTGCATATTCTATGTTTTTGTATACCTTTTATGACATGAGAGAGTCTCTAGGGGAAAATTATCAAAAACCCACTCTTGAGTCCTTTTTATTTTCTTTCATTAGAGAGGAACATAAGATTGTACAACTTGGATTGATCAGCACTGCAGGTACCTCCAAAAAAGCTTTAGTTTCCCAACAGAAAGATAAACCCAAGTATCCCAAGAAGCAACATCCTCGCTACAACAACAAACAACACAAGGATCCCAAACCCACTCAGACAACTTTAGCTCCTAATGGTGACAAAGGAGCAAAATATAAAAATAAGAAGACTGACAAACATTGCAACTTTTGTGATAAAGATGGTCATGATGAGTCCAAATGTTTCAAGAAAATGGCAGCTTTAGAAGCAACGATGAAGAAGAACAAAATTAATATTGATTCTACTTCTTCTTCTTCTTCTCATGGACATGCACTTTATGCTTCTGGTTTATCCTTCAATACAACTTCTACTTCTTCTCCTAAAGAGTGGCTTATTGATTCTGGAGCATCTTATCATATGGCTAAGGATAAAGACATATTTTATGTTCTAAATGAATGTAACATGAAGAAAATATTTGTTGGTGATGATAGATCTCTTAGTCTTGTAGGATCTTGAACAATTCAAGTAGATAATGGTCATTTCAATGATGTATTATGTGTTCCAAGTCTTTCTTATAACCTTCTATCAGTATATCAAATCACTCATTTAGATGAAGGTAAAACCATAGAGTTTTCACCTCACCAAGTTGTAATGAAGGATCTAAAAGATCCTAAGCATGTTCTTGCAACTGGAATTGTTGATGATATTACCAGGTTGTACAAGTTTGACAACTTTGGGTCATCATCTTTTTCATCAATTTTTGTTGCTCATAGTGATGACTTGAGAAAACTTTGGCATGATTTGGTCATCTAAACTATCGCTCATTGCAACAACTATGTAATCAACATATGGTGATTGGTCCTCCTCTTGTTTCATGAAGAGATGGTGTGTGTATCGGTTATGTTCTCAGAAAACATCATCGGGACAATTTTGACAAACGTGCCTCTTGACACGCCTTGGGCCCTTTGCAGCTTGTTCATAGTGATTTGTGTGGTCCACTTTCTTCTCCTTCTTTTTCTGGGTGCAAGCATTTCATAACTTTCATTGATGATTTTTCTAGACGTACTTGGGTTTACTTCTTAAAGCTTAAGAGAGGATTTTTTGACAAGTTTATAATTTTCTTATTATAAACTACAAATTAAACTCAAGATCAGTTTATAATTTAAGATACATAAAATTAAACAAAAAATACATAAGATCAGTTTATAATTTAAACTCAAACTCCATAATACATCAACATTTATATCATATTTCAATCATAAGATATATTTTCAATTTAGGCTCAAAACACGAGACATTCTTGAATCACCTATCATAAAAGCCTATCAAATTAGTTGACATTTTAATAAAGAAAAATCCCTCGATGATTTTATACTCACTTCGTACTTTCCATGTACTCTTGCACTAAGACACCTTGTAAAGAAAATCCTAGCTAATTGAGCACTCGTTCAAAGTGTGAAACTCATTTTAATTTATCCTACTACACTTAGTGTACAATCAATTTTCACAAATTATGTGGGACCTAACCATCCCCCTAAATACAAAGTATAGCTACAAGGAAACCAGTTGTTTGAAGCACTACCTAAAACAATAGGATCGACAATTTCTACCTCAATGTGCTTAAAAACCTTAAAGGATGGTTGCAATGCATCCACATTAGCATCTTTTGAGCATGGGTCTCCCCATTTTCTAGAATGACATGCAATCAAAGTGAATAATCTATATAAGATAAAGATAATAATCCACCTCTCACAAAACAAAAAAATGAATTATAACACCATTTTTTATTTAACAAAATGTCCACATAATAGTAATGATCTTGATTCCTATTTATCTAATCATGATTCATAGATTGTATCTAAATCCATGTTTACATATTACTTGTAGAAACATGCACTTCGGTGTATTCTTTTAAGTACTACTTCACGTGCTTTGCAATCAAAGGTATGTAAGTGAACAATACCACTTGAGGTCTCACATTGTTATGTGATCAAAGACTAAAGTTCATTAAAGAATGTATGAATATAGTTACAAGTTTAGAGACTACATTTAATGCTCTTTTAATCTTGGCATCAAAAGTATAATTGCACTAGAGGAATGTCTCTCTCATGCTTATAGGTCTCCTACAATGAACGCAAAGGAACCTAGTGCATAGACCATTTTTCTCTTTTCTTATCTATGCAAAGTTCATTTCCTTTTATGAATACCAATAAGTCTTTTCAAATAAAATATAAAATAAACATAGTAGATTCTAAAAGGTGAAGATGCTTAAGTCATGCTACAAAGTGAAAGGAAATACAAGCAAATTTCCTTGCACAATCAAATATATAAAGAAAACAATAATAATTATGGAAAACACATTGAATGCCTAGACACTAAGAAAAGTTATATATTAATCCTACTACCATATGTTTCTCAAATAAACATGAAAAAAAGATGAACAAAAGTTTTTTTTTTTTTTTTTTAAAATCAATGAAGGTCTTTAACTTTAACACAAACCTTTGAATCAATGGAAATCAAATGAAACCAATCATACCACAACAAAAGGTCAATTCAAGCATCAATTGAGAACTAAAAGCATTCAAGGGAGTAACACAATATTTAACCAAATAAACCCAAACTTCCAAACTTGAAAAAATTCTATGAACACAAGAAACAAACAAACCAATAAAATTTACCAAGACATCAAAGCTAGACATCAAAACAATTTCATGTACTTGAATGAGCCCATTATTGTTTAGTGGAAGTCTTGTTAAATTAGTTATTTATCCTTCGATACTAGGAAGCTATCTATGTGAAGAGATAGGTCATATCTTCATCAACTTCTAACTTCATCAAATTCTAGCTTCATTTCCTATCACATACATGAAAGAGACAATGTAATAATTAAATATCAAAAAATCAATCTTTAAATAACTTGCATCAAGGAAATTTAACTTCAATGTTACAATGAAAAATACAAAATACAGAACCTATTTTACCTTAAATGCAACCTCAATCTAGAAAATGGAAGATAAAGTGTTTATCTGCATATTGATCATAATTCTTTGTTAGCACACTAAAATCCTTCCACTGGTGGTGAACTAAACTTTTGAAACTCTCAATTTTCCCCAAGACAATAATACACACATGGTTTGGAATCAAGGGTGCAATCTGAACCTGGACATGCTTAGGCGAAGAGTATGGATAAGTCCCAACAAATGCAGTCTTTGGGGAACATTAGGAAACCATGAATCACCTTTTGGTTCATTGTCATCTCACCAAGGAGATATGGGCTATCACTCATCAACTATGTAAATCACAAGAGCAATGGATTGGAGATAACATGAAGGAGATATTAAATGAATGGATTACAATTGCAGTGGAAGAGGACAAAATTTTGGCTCTAGAGGTTATATGGTTCATTTGGCTAGCTCAAAATGAGAGTATATTCCAAAATAAACCTCCAAATTTATACAAGTTGAAGGAAATCATAAACTTATTAAGACAAGGCTTCCTCGCACTATCATAACCCTGGAATATGATTCCAACATTCATAGAGGATATTTTGATGGGGGATCTCAAGGGAACATGGCACTCGGGGGTGCTGGAGGATGGCTATTAATGTCGTCGAGTGAGACACTTTCTTTCAAACTTGGACTTGGAAGAGCCACCAACAATCATTGCAGTGGGCACTGTTATTACACAGTTTGTAGCTAAGATAAAAGGCTATAAGGTAGAGGGTCAAATTGGCGTAATAGCAACCTATCCCACCCAATGTCACCATGATGGGAAGGATCTTTCTCTTTAGGGAGGCTAGGCCCAGGGGAGACGTCCCCAGTGACCTAGGGTTTTGAAAGGGCAAAGGATAATAAGACAAGAACAAGTTCCCCCTTTTGCAGATCACCGCCAATCAGATAGTCTCAGCTAAATAGCCAATAATAAATTACAACCAAAGAAAAGAACAACACCTGCTTGAGACAATACAACAAGGAAACCGATACGTGCAATCTTGGTTAGTACTTCAAGTATATTAAAGACTATCTGATATTCAATATGAGCAATTAGAAGTGAATTTTGACGAAGTCAATGTTTATCAATATAGCAATGAAAATAATGTCACTTCACCAATCAATACTGGAACAATATGCCATTCAATGTAACCAATAAACACTTTATTCAATTAATGCCTTAACTATCATTCAATTTCTTACAAAGTGAAACGTTGATGCATCAAGATGAAATAACCAAGGGTGACGTCAACAGTTCAGGGTTAGTAGGGTTAGTTAGAGTTTAGGGTTAGTATAGTTAGGGTTTCAAAAGGCTTAAAGAGTTTGTTTATGACCAAATTCACTTCAGCGCAAGGGGTCTTGGAGATCAGTTCCTTAAAAAGGGAAGATGGAGTTAGCTAAGTGAAGGACGCAGAAGCTGAAGGAAGTAAGGGGAAAAAATGGCTAGCTCATAAGGTCAAGACAGGAGGGTTTAAGAGGGAGAGTGTTGCTAAGGCAAGGCTCTTTAATCAAACCCTAAAAGAAAACGGCCCTAGGTGTAGATAACCTAGGCATGGGACGTCCTCTTCCTCTTCAAGTCAAAATGTTACGGCTAGCATAAAGGAAGAAGGAAAAATAAGTATAGCTATGGATAGGATCTATTTTTCCACTTCAATAGCTTAAAGCTTATCTATCATGGGACATGAGACAACAAACTACTTGTGTGTTTGTACCCTAGGGTTTTGATTCAACAATATTTATAAATAAGTGCAAGAAATTAAACTACAACCATTCAATCAAGAAGTTTTGCAGAAAATACTTACAAGTCATCAGGAAATAATCATGCAAACCCTACTTGTAAACCTTCCTTCAAGAGAAACACCATATAATGCCAAAAATATCTTCCTTCAACTAATGCGCATCATTTAGTTCTGCCAAAAACCCCAATAGGGCACTAAAAATCAGACCTCACTATGAGTGAGTGATAATTGATGATCAAAATGAGACTCAAAACCCTCAATATATAGTGTATCAATGACCTAATTTTACCTTTTAGGTTATAAAAAGGCCGACAAGGCCATAATGTCAAAATAATATTGTTTTTACACTAAATGCTAAGTAAAAATCCCTAATCAAGTAAAAATAAGAGTGAAATCCCCTTCAAGGGAGGTGCTAGTCCTTTATAGGGAAAATGAGACACCAAGGAGCAAAATGTTAGCCCCTCAGGGGCCTCTCCAACATGCCACACGTGCCACTGCTACCCAGTCTTCCTCCAAAAGAATCCATGAAGATGGATGACATCATGGTGAAGATGGAGATGTCCCAAGCTTTCCAAGGCTAGTGTTCCACTGAAAAGGGGTCATTCCCCCCAGGTCTAGTCCTACCGAAGTGCCTCTGATGGAACTTCCTCTTCCTCTCTGGTGAAAAAACCCTGATCCATCTCCATCCCATCTCTGCCCCCTAATGGGGTCTCAGCATCCATCTGGTGGGCTCTTCAGCCTCATGGAAGTCTGAACTGGTCATCTCCCCATGTGTACCAGTCCAAATGGTACCTGTCCATCGGGCATGGTCCTGTACATCAAAAGTTATGCCCTCCATGGGCTCATCAGTCACCAGGATCATAGAAATGTTAATCACATCTCATCATAAATATTATTAAACATACGCATAAAAACCCTAATACATCAGTCAATATCTCAAAGACATTACAAAATCTAGCAATACAAGATTGGAGAAAAAGACAAGGCGTCCTATTAGACTAGTGTCCACAAGAAAAGGAAAGTTCCCAGGAGGATTTCATCCAAGACATGTAAGTGAGGTGATGTGGATAGGGGATGTCCAAACATGTGGGTGCAATGAGGGCCAAGGATGCATAATGTTGTATGTGGGTTCCTTTGTAGAAGGCAAGTTGTACCTATCATGGATGAATTTCTTCCAAGCTCATTCTTGCCTTTATTCTTTTCTTGCTTTATTCTTTTATTTTATTTTTCTTCTTCTTTTTCTTTTTATTCAAGGTCTAACTAGAGGACACTGCCTTAGCATGGTGACCAGAGCTGACAGTGTTACCCACAAGTACTTTCATAGAGATGATAAGGTTGGATCGTGATGAGACCCCCTTTCCCTTGGCCATGCAACTAAGGGTCACTACCCTGGTGGGTAACTAGATGGTGGCAATGTCATACTATTAGGTACCCATGAACCTAATAGGCTGGCTCATGATGAGACCCCCTATGCTCTGAATAGGTCTTGTTTGTTATTTTTCGGGTCCCTCTTGTTTCTTGTTGAGAGGCCTTTTATTTCCTTCTCGAGGATCCCTAGGCAAAGCATCTCGAGGTTTTATTTCTAGTATTTTGTAATTTACCAGCTTCTTTTACCTTCTGGGCCTTTATCCTCTTCTTCCCATGAGATAAGGTGGAATCCTACAAACAGGTCAACCCAATGCCTGGACAAGGGGAATGGGATAGATGAGTGGGTGATAAGATGAAACAGTGGTGCTATGATGGGAGCGGACGATGGATTTTCAACAATCCCCCTAGTGGAAAACCAAGACCTATGGGCACAGGCTTGCTAGGGCACCCAGTCAATTTCCCAAAGCATGGTCATGTAGGCTAATGTAAGATCCAAGTAGTTGTTAGAGATAAAAGAAATCATATGCATATATTTAAAGGTTTCAATGATCAAAAGTGAATCATACCATGATACCTGGACCAATTACCTCATGGAGAAAGAACCTCTTTTGATACAAGACCAAGCCGATGGTGATGGATGTTGTTGTTGTTGATGAGACAAAGCTGATGGAACAAGAAAAGGATGGGCCCTCCAGGGCCATGCTCAGGTCAATCCTGATCTCGGTACTCCATGTCTAGGACCTGTGGGCCTCGAGACATGATCTCCTAGTTATCCCTAAAAACAGGGGATAACATCTGGCTCCAACTCAGGGACATGTGCTCACCGTAGAGCGCATGAGAACCTCAGCATCTCTGGCATAACCTGTAGACCTGCTCAATCTCGATATAAGTATCAATAAAAAAAATTGGGTGGTAATGCCACCATAGCATACATATGGATATATATATATATA
>JZKD02S1739131.1:389176-401061 GCA_000966675.3 Picea glauca
GCTTCTAGGGTTATTAGCCAACTCATTAGGGTTTCTCTTGCTTCTCGGAGTCTTCTATTCTCGTCAGGTTCACACGTGGAGGTAAATACCTCCCACAGCTACCATAATATTAACAATGACTTTCTCGGGGTATTCTTTAAGGAAAAATTCGACATTCTTAGTTACCCCATGTGTGGGTATGGATTTAGACTCAAAACCACACACATTCCTGTAAGGTCATGTGACTTTCAAACCCAGTTGTTTCATGACTTTAAAGGAAATTATGTTGGCACCTGCCCCTGTATCCAACATGCAATTGTTGAGGCTTTTGTTGTTAATTATTAAAGTCATGAAGAAGGGGGGATTTTCACCGTGTTGGACCCTGAAGTGATTGGCTTGCAACATGATAGAGGGGTCCATGGGTCCGTCTGATTCTTGAAATAAATTTTCAAAACACTCTTTGACAGATGGCACCTTAATGACTTCTTTCAGGGGAATGGTTACATGCATCTTGGATAGTTCCCCTTCAAAGTCAAAGTTCAAGTTAACCTTTTCAGTCTCGGATGTCTTAAGAGGAAGCACATCCAAGGATGGGGGTTTTGTTTCTTCAGTGGTAGGTTGGCTCGGTTTCTTTCTTCTATACACCTGGGACTCGTGTTTCTTCAATTTTTCTTTTGATTCATGGTCTAGGTTGTTTATTACTGCCATTCTGGCTTTCTTGGCCACTTCTTTGATGGCCTCTTGATGTTCTTCAGCCGTGATATTTATTTGAGGGCCTTCTATGATGTGGCCTATGTTATTCACTTGTTGATGGCCACCATCACTACAAGGACATTCATGTTCCCAATGTGCCTCACTGCATTGAAAACACCAAGAGTTCTCATCCATAATGTTGGTAGGCTTTAAGGTGTTTGGGACTTCTGTGTCCTTGAAAACATTTTAAGTCCATTCAATGAAACCAACTACTCTCTATACTGGATAGCCATATTCATCCCAATCTTCAGAGACATCAAAGGTATCATCAAGATAATCACCCCAATCTGTGACTTCTCCTGTCAAGGGAAAAGTGGGGCAATTTTGAAACAAGTATGGATCCATCGATTTGTAATCACTAGGTCCAAGATCATCTATTAATGATAAAGAGGGTGTTTTCTCATATTGCTCAAAATGACCAGTTTGTAATAGTATGGGAGTCCCCTCAAAATATAATTGGTCATCCGGGTCTTGCATTGTCAAAAAATGAACGATTTCATGAATTATTTTAACCCTTTGCAAGATACAGGACATACTAGTGTCTAAGTTGGTTCCATTATGCACTCAGGGGTCTTCAAACCTGGTTTCCATATCCCTATTGGTGTGGTCAAAATACTCAAATCCGGGTTCACTCATATCTTAATTTTCTAACACATTCAAGACAAACAAGGAATCTTCAAAGTTAGGTTTTATATGAGTGGCCATGCCTAAATCCTCGGCTAGTTCATGTTGTCTTGAGACGTGTAAGACATTGTTGATGTTTGAGAAAGTAGTTTTCCATTCCCTTTTCGGAGGCATGATTTTTACCTCAAGAATCTCTGGTAACTTGGGTTCATCTTTGGTGATATTCTCCTCACTATATTCACAAGGGTTATTATTATACGAGAGATTGACTTGATGGATGTAGTCTTCGAATTCAAGGTTCTTCTCAATCTGGCAAGCAAAATCTTGTGCCTCTTCTAGAGTCGAGGGTGACCGGTCTTTGAGAGTAAACTGTAAAACTCCTTCGAACGAGTTCAAGTAGTGTTGGAGAATAGCTTCTTCTGAGAAACTAGGCCCAATCTTCTTGAGGAGAAGGTTGAACCTATCATTGAAATCCCTAATGCCCTCGCCAGAGGCTTTGCAAATATCAATGTATTGAGAGTAAAGGGAATCCATGCTTTCTTTTTCACACCAATCTTTCTTGAAGGCTTGTTCAAGATCTTCAGGGGTTTTGATGCTTCCTTTCGAGAGTTTGTTAATCCATCTTATGGCACTTTCGGTGAGTGAGCTCACAAAGAGCCTTAAAAATACATCGGGGTGTTCTTGTCTGGATTGGTGAAACTGGAATGCATCACAGAAGTTGGTCCAATGAGAGTTGCAATAGGATCCATCTTCCCCTAAAAACTTAGGTATCCAGGACTCGACCTTCTTGGGTAGATCATGTAACCCCCCTTGGGTGTTAGGTAAGCTTAAAGGGCCAAAGAGTTCTTTATGAGACCATTTGGGAGCACTTACAGGGGTGACAGGATTTGTGGAGGTCATAGTAGTAGATGAAAGTATATACTGATGCCCACTATGGGTCGTCATTAGCTATTTGTGGAGTCGCCAAATGATTTTCTTGAAATCATCAAAGAAAAGGGAAAACACCCTAGTGGAGTCGCTAGGTAAGCTTGTAAGATAAGGCTTCTGAGGCAAGGATTACCAAAAAGTGTCGTCTTGCGGAGAATTGACTCATTGTTCCCTGACAACGGCTCCAAAATGTTATCGCACAGTTTGTAGCTAGGATAAAAGGCTATAACATAGAGGGCCAAACTAGTGTAACAGGAACCTATCCCACTCAATGTCACCACGATGGGAAGTCTCTTTCTCTTTATGGAGGCTAGGCCTAGGGGAGATGTCCCCGGTGACCTAGGGTTTTGAAAGGGAAAAGGATAATAGGAAAATAACAATTTCCCCCTTTCACAGATCACCACCAATCAGATAGTCACGGCTAAACAACCAATAATAAAGTACAACCAAAGAAAATAAAAGCACCTTCTTGAGACAATACAACAAGGAAATTGATACATCCAATATTGGTTAGTACTTTAAGTATATTAAAGACTATCTGATATTCAATATGAGCAATTAGGAGTAAATGTTGACGAAGTCAATGTTTATCAATATAGCAATGAAAATAATGTCACTTCACCAATAAATACTGGAAAAATGTGGCATTCAATGTAACCAATCGACACTTTATTCAATTAATGCCTTAACTATCATTTAATTGCTTACAAAGTGAAATGTTGTTGCATCAAGATGAAATAACCAAGGGTGACATCAGCAGTCCAGGGTTAGTAGGGTTAGCTAGAGTTTAGGGTTAGTATAGTTAGGGTTTCAAAAGGCTTAAAGAGTTTGTTTATGACAAAATTCACTTCAGTGCAAGGGGTCTTGGAGATCAATTCCTTGAAAAGGGAAGATGGAGTCAGCTTAGTGAAGGATGCAAAAGCTGAAGGAAGTAAGGGGCAAAAACGGATAGCTCATAAGGTCAAGACAGGACGGTTTAAGAGGGAGAGTGTTGCTAAGGAAAGGCTCTTTCATCAAACCCTAAAAGAAAACATCCCTAGGTGTAGATAACCTAGGTTAGGGACATCCTCTTCCTCTTGAAGTCAAAATGGTATGGCTAGCATAAAGGAAGAAGGGAAAAGGAGTGTAGTTATGGCTAGGCTCTCTTTTTCCTCTTCAATGGATTAAATCTTCTCTATCAGGGGACATGAGACAATGACCTACTTGTGTGTTTGTCCCCTAGGGTTTTGATTCAACAATATTTATAAATAAGAGCAAGAAATTAAACTAGAACCATTCAATCAAGAATTTTGCAGAAAATACTTAACAGTCATCAGGAAATAATCATGCAAACCCTACTTGTAAACCTTCCTTCTAGAGAAACACCATATAATGCCAAAAATATCTTCCTTCAACTAATGCGCATCACTTAGTTCCACCAAAAACCCCAATAGGGTGCTAAAAATAAGACCTCACTATGAGTGAGTGAAAATTGATGATCAAAATGAGAGTCAAAACCCTCAATATATAGTGTGTCAATGACCTAATTTTACCTTTTAGGTCATAAAAAGGCCGACAAGGCCATAATGTCAAAATAATATTTTTTTTACATTAAATTCTAAGTAAAAATCCCTAATCAAGTAAAAATGAGAGTGAAATCCCCTTCAAGGGAAGCACTAGCTCTTTCTAGGGAAAATGAGACACCAAGGAGCAAAATGTTAGCCCCCCAGGGGCCTCTCCAACATGCCACACATGCCACTGCTGCCCAATATGCCTCCAAAATCATCCATGAAGATGGATGACGTCATGGTGAATATGGACATGTCCCAAGCCTTCCAAGGCTGGCGTTCCACTGAAAAGGGGTCATTCCCCCCAGGTCTAGTCCTGTCGGAGTGCCTCTGATGGAACGTCCTCTTCCTCTCTAGTGCAAAAAACCTAATCCATATCCATCCTGTCTCTACCCCTTGATGGGGTCTCAACATCCATCTGGTGGGCTCTTTAGCCCCATGGAGGTCTGAACTGGTCATCTCCCCATGTGTATCAGTCCAAATGGTCGTTGTCCATCGGGCATGGTCCTGCACATCAAAAGCTACGCCCGCCATGGGATCATCAGTCACCAGGATCATAGCAATGTTAATCACATCTCATCATCAATATTATTAAACATATGCATAAAAACCCTAATACATCAGTCAATAGCTCAAATACATTACAAAAACCAGAATTACAAGATTGGAGAAAAAGAGAAGACGTCATATTGGGCTAGTGTTCACAAGAAAAGGAAAGTTCCCAGGAGGATTTCATCCAAGCCATGTAAGTGAGGTGATGTGGCTAGGGGATGTCTAGACATGTGGGTGCAGTGAGGACCAAGGATGCATAATGTTATCTATGGGTACCTTTTTAGAAGGTGAGTTGTACCTGTCATGTATGCATTTCTTCCAAGCCCGTTCTTGCCTTTATTTTTTTCTTGCTTTATTCTTTTATTTTATTTTTCTTATTCTTTTTATTTTTATTCAAGGGCTAACTATAGGACACTGCCTTGGCATGGTGACCAGAGCTGACAATCTTACCCACAAGTACTTTCATAGAGATGAGAAGGTTGGCTCGTGATGAGACCCCCTTTCCCTTGTCCATGCAACCAAAGGTCATTGCCCTGGCATGGTAACCAGATGGTGGTAATGTCATACTATTAGGTACCCATGAACCTAATAGGCTAGATCGTGATGAGACCCCCTATCCTCTAACTAGGTATTGTTTGTTATTTTTCGGGTCCCTATTGTTTCTTTCTGAGAGGCCTTTTATTGCCTTCTCGGGGATCCCTTGGCGATGCATCTCGAGGTTTTATTTCTAGGCTTTTGTCTTTTACCAGCTTCTTTTACCTTCTGGGCCTTTATCCCCTTCTTCCCACGAGATAAGGTGCAATCCTACAAACAGGTCATCCCAATGCCCAGACAAGGGGAATGGGATAGATGAGCAGGTGATAAGTGGTGCTATGATGGGAGCAGACGATGGCTTTTCAACAATCCCCCCAGTGGCAAACCAAGACCTATGGGCACAGGCTTGCTAGGGAACCCAGTCAATTTCCCCAAGCATGGTCATGTAGGCTAGTGTAAGATCCAAGTAGTTGTTAGAGATAAAAGGAATCAGATGCATATATTTAAAGGTTTCAATGATCAAAAGTGACACATACCATGATACCTGAACCAATTACCTCATGGAGCAAGAACCTCTTCTGATACAAGACCAAGCCGATGGTGATGGATGTTGTTGCTACTGACAAAACAAAGTTGATGGAAGAAGAAAAGGATGGGCCCTCTAGGTCCATGCTCAGGTCAATCCTTCTCTCGGTACTCCATGTCTGGGACCTATGGGCCTCGAGACATGATCTCCTAGTTATCCCTAAAAAGCAGGGATAACTGGCACACTTCTTGAAATTGCTTGGGAGATCACATTAGAGATTTGGCAGTCTATGGGGAATCATAGGTGGTTTTAGGTTGGATTTCGAGTGACTCCATGTTTATTTATATTTTCCATCAAGCAAGAGTAAGAATTACATGTGATACTATTTCAAAATTCCATTCTATATCTCTTACTCATATATACATGGAGCTTAACAATGACGTAGATCAGCTAGCAAATCATGTTGTCACAGTTGCACCAGGTAAATTACAGATCAAGCACACATTKCTCTCTCCCTTCCATGTCCCAAGGTCCTATTTTGACTCTATGAATGGAGGTGAATTTKTTTATTTAAGTGGCCCCTCCCAAATACTACATGTATTAGCTTGGTCTCTTCTTGACTATTTTGGCATAGGATGAGGTGTTCTTATTTTTACTAAACAAACATTATTTTGAGAAAAAAATATGGATGAAATACTTCATGTAATGGATAGATACCATGAACTAGACATTGAATAATATGGGACCAATGAAAGATCACTATTTTACATCCATTGTAAAGGTTCAGCAGTCGTGTATAAGTATTCCTTTTATAAATAAGATGATTAAAGTTTATTTCTTTTGAAAAAAAATGAATGAGCCAAGATACTATGCAAATGCATGTATGAGTGTAATAATAAAATTCAAGGAACCTTCATCAAGGATCATCAAGATTCATGGAAACGATGCTTATAACCATAGTTGAGCACATTTGTGTACACACACACACACACACACTCACACACTATGCACAAACTCATAACCATGACAGAAAATAAAGAAGCAAATTCTAAAATTTATTAACAGATATAAGATACTTTTCTTTCCACAAAGGAAAAGTCAAGAAAATGATTGTGTGCAAGTAATTTTCACCCAACCGTAGGTATCCAGGATAGATTCCACCCCCACATTGGGCTATGAATCCACTAGGTCAAAGGAACCAATCTATAGACACAACACACTCAACCCAAGCTAATTGTTCTTAATCTCAGTGAATCTGTTCGCTACAAGAAACTCACCCAGTCATCAATTGATCATGGCATTCACATCCATTTCCCTACACAACACAAGGGAAAGGATACCCTTCTTTTATCTGTTCAACAATGCCTCAAGGATCTTCTTCCCTTCCACTTCTCTTCAATTTAGGAAATGAGAAACCATGAAAATAAAGCTTCAAGTCTCAAGCAACCAATGAGAAACAATTTCATGGAGACTCTCTTAAACAACACAACCTCTATGCTCTTTTATAGCCATTTAGTGCTCATCTCAGACCTTTGAATCCTCTCTTCACAGTGTCAATTTCTGGGCATGATAATATTTGTATCATCAGTGAAACAAGACGAACACAGCATGCATAACTTGGGTAGTGGTTGCACCTCCAAGAATAGATGGTCGTGAGAATGGCAAGTCACAATGAGAATTAAGGAGAGGAACAAATTCCCATGAAGATGGAGGACTCTTACATTTACTCAATGTTGATTGCACATGACCATATCGGGTCGACTTGCTCACCAACCTCTACACATTGACATTTATATTGGTTTTCTCTATTTCAAGGGGTGTTGGATGATTTTAAATCAACTTGCTCACCAAACTCTACACATAGGCATTTATATTGGTTTTTTCTATTTCAAGGGGTGGTGGATGAGTTTCAATAAAGACATCATAGAAAAGGGCAAAAGTGTTGGAGAATAACCCTAACTTACATTAGTTTATACCTATCTTAGACTCCTAGATCTTGGTTAATACATTCATCTACACTTTATTTCACCTAATTTGGCCACGTAGAGAAGAAGGGCACCTCATCCCTAGATTTTAGGGAAAACTGTTATTTTTAGATCAAGACTCAACTCCCGGTTCTTGATTTTCTTGATTTATTCATGATTTATTCCAACTCCCCCATGAAAAAACTCATATATTATTTGGGAATGCACACCTCCTCTTTGAGTGAGAGATTTATTCCTTAATTAATGATTTTTGCCACTACTATTATTAGTAACTACTATTTCGGGTCAGTTAAGTGAGTTGGAACTGCTTCTCTTATCAGTTAAGTGAGCTTAAGTGAGCTAATGTGCATCACTTGACTCTTGTGGAAATCAATGAGTGTGTGACATGTATCTTTAGTGGTCTAGGTCGAACTATGTGGTCTCCCTTAGCTTAAGACACCTATTTTAGCTATTTCTGGCTTCTTTTGACTAGAATTTCTATGTTGGAAATTCTATATATTCACCTCCTCTCTTCTTTTTGAGGATGGTTGCTCATGTATATTCATTTTTTATTAATATAATTCTCTGATTTATGGAGCAAAAAATTTCTCTCATCTCTTGAATATCAGCAAATTTTTTGTGTTCAATTTAACTAGAATTCTAGATCTATCAGGGTTTCTGCAGGAATTCTACATGGTATCAGAGCTAGATTGAATCTAGTGGATTGTACATGGTTTTATTTGCAGGTATAGATAATCAGGAGGCGTAGAAAGAATAAATGGATCATCTCTCTCAGCCCACAAAACTCATTCTAAATCCTTTCAATTATTTTGAATGGAAGATAGAGATCTCTCTGCTCCTCCGAAGTAAAGGACTTTACCAGGTAACAATGGGAATGGAGAAAGAACCGACTGTTGCAGTGGAGAAGATAAAGTATTGCAATAAATTAGATGAAGCAATTGGGCTAATATTCCTATCAATTTCCATAGATCTTCTCTTTCATGTCAGTAGAGACACTACTCCCGAGGTGGTATGGACCACATTGGAAGGACTATTCGGCAAGCAGGATGCAATGAGAGTGCATCAACTGGAGAATGAACTCATATCCCTAAGTCCAATTCATTTTAGCAACCTGCAAGAATTCTTCACCAATTTCAAATCCCTCCTCATTGAAATTAATGCATGCAGAGTCACAAAAGAGGAAGAATAGCTCATCCTTTCAATTCTCTCAAAATTAGGCCCTGAATATTTCGTATTTGTGTTGTCTTTTCAAGCATCTAAATTGACTCATGAAAAATGGAAAATGCCTTCATTGAATGATTTCATTGTAGAATTGACTCAATATCAAGCTAATTTAGTCCAAATGGGTGCCATCAAGCGTTCCAAGAACCAAGCACTTGTGGCTACTAATGCTCCAAAGAGCAGTGGAAAAGACAAGAAAAAAGGAACGGGTAAATTTCCTGAATCGAAGAAGGAGAGATCCGCACAATATTCAGATAATTGTTCTAATCCTAAGGGTAAGAAGAAGAAGGAAAGAACACTTTGCATCTATTGTTCCAAAGGTTTTCATCCTGAAGAAAATTGCATGAGGAATACTATCGATGAGATGGCTAAGCAATTGCAGCAACACAATCTCACGGTGCCCGAAAATGCAAAGAAGAAAGATGATAACAGAACGGGAGGGAGAGCACGAGATGGTCATGCTTTAATGGCTATCACATCCACTCCATCATCTTGGATCCTTGATTCAGGTGCATCAAACCATATGGATGCATCAAAAGATGAATTTTCCTCCATCGAAAAAAGCACCAGATCCCCAATTTACTTGGGAGATGCCACACCCGCAAAGGTGTGCGGAGAAGGAATTGTTGATCTTGAAGGGGGATTCTTCAAAAATGTGCTTCATGTTCCCTCGTTTTCCAAAAATATTCTCTTGATATATCAAATCACTCATTCTGGATCTGGAAGGAAGGTGGATTTCACTCTGGACTTCGTAGTGATTACCGACATTTCCACAGGCACACGGCTTGCACATGGAATTGCAGATCACGATTCTCATTTGTATTTATTCTCCCACTTTGTTCCTAAATCTATTAGCACTGTATTTCTGTCACAATATAATGATATCAATAGGTTATGGAATGAAATAGTTGGCCATCTAAACTATAATTACTTGCATCAACTCAACAAGGAAAACATGGTAGAAGGATTGCCAACTATTAAATTCATAAGCGGTGTATGTCAAGGATGCATTCTTGGAAAGCATCCAGAGAAAAAGTTTGATAAAGGGAAGGCATCGAGAGATTCTTCACCTCTTGGGCTGATTCACAGTGACATCACGGTCCCATTCCTGCAGCCTTCAATCAGTAAGTCTCGATATGTACTCACCTTCATAGATGATTTCTCTCGCTTTACTTGGGTATTTTTTTTAAAATTAAAATCGGAAGTATTTGAATGCCTTATAGAATTTAAAGCACTTGTTGAGAATGAGTCTGGGTGTAAGATTAAGATACTCCATACTGATAATGGGGGGGAGTATTTCAACAAATATGTGCAGCAACTTTGTATTGATACAGGTATACAACTACAACACACAGTGCCATATACACCACAGCAGAACGGTATTGCGGAGAGGAAAAATCGGTCCTTAAAAGAGATGGCCAATTGTATGCTCCAATCGAAATCATTAGCTCCCAAGAAAGGGTCTGAAGAGATTAATTGGGCATCATACATTAAGAACCAAGTTCCGCACAAATCACTCAAAGGCACCACTCCGTTTGAAGGTTGGACCGGTAAGAAACTGAAAGTGTCGCACTTTCGTATTTTTGGTTCACGAGCATGGGCTCACATTTCGACAGATAAGAGGAAGTCTTTGGAGCCTCAAAGTGTTGAATGCATATTTTTTGGATATCCTAAAGGTGTCAAAGTATATAGATTTCTGGACTCTCACACTGAAAATTTCATTCTAGATCGAAGTGTGATGTTTGAAGAAGAATCACTGCATGATTTTTCAGAAGACCCTGTCGAGGAACCGCTTGTTGTCACTGATGAGGAGGAGTCAGAAACTTCTTTGAGAACTTTAGAGAAGCCATCAGAGAATAATTTTGGGTCTGATATAGAGGATGAGGAGCAGGTCATGGCTTCTCCAACTCAGTTGCCAACTTGGTCAGAGAAAACCTACAAGATGAGGGTGAACTAGTCGGTGATCCTGCAGATACAAGAAGAACTAGATCACAGTTTTTTGGGGCTCCTCAAGCCATGGCTGCCACAAAACCTTTGTTGCCCATAAATTTCTATATGTCACTTGGTTCAAATCCAAATTCACACTCTGAGGCTGCTGGAAACCCACTTTGGGAGGCTGCCATGAATGAAGAGTACTATGCTCTTATGGACAACAACACATGGGACTTGGTTCCACTTCCAAAAGGAAGAAAGCTTGTTCGATGTAGATGGATATATAGAACAAATATTTCTGCATATGGTGAGATCAGCAAGTACAAATCTTGACTTGTCGCAAAAGGATACTCAAAGGTACATGGCATAAACTACACAGAGACATTTGCACTTGTTGCAAAAATGGACTCCATTCGACTAGTTTTCGCCATTGTCGCTTCTCGCATATGAGAAGTTCATCACATGCATTACATCCATGATTTGATCCATGATAGAGTCATTTCACTATAGTACTACCCCACAGAGCAGCAGGTTGCAGACATCTCCACCAAGTCATTCACTGAAAAGAAATTTTCAGAACTAAGAGCTATGCTTGGAGTGGTGGAGACAACTGAGTAGGTCACTTTTGGCCACTCAGTATTTTTTTTCCTCTTTTTTTTCTGGGGGGGGGGTTTCCCACGAGGTTTTCCCTCTTTCCTCTTTTCATGAGGATTTATTTTATGTAATGAGTACCTAAAATGGCCAAGTTGTCGGGACTCAAATTGTTTTTGTCATTACAGTTAGGCTTAAGGGGGGGTGTTGGAGCATAACCCTAACTTACATTAGTTTATACCTAGCTTAGACTCCTAGATCATGTTTAATACATTCATCTACCCTTTATTTCACCTAATTTGGCCACATAGATAAGAAGGGTGCCTGATCCCTAGATTTTAGGGAAAACTGTTATTTTTAGATCAAGACTCAACTCCCGGTTCTTGATTTTCTTGATTTTTTCTTGATTTTCTTGATTTTTTCATGATTTATTCCAACTCCCCCATGAAAAAACTCATCTATTATTGGGGAATGCGCACCTCCTCTTTGAGTGAGAGATTTATTCATTAATTAATGATTTTTGCCGCTACTATTATTAATAACTACTATTTCGGGTCAGTTAAGTGAGTTGGAACTGCTTCTCTTGTCAGTTAAGTGAACTTAAGTGAGATAATGCGCATCACTTGACTCTTGTGGACATTAATGAGTGTGTGACATGTATCTTTAGTGTTCTAGGTCGAACTATGTGGTCTCCCTTAGCTTATGACACCTATT
>JZKD02S1739131.1:401450-419011 GCA_000966675.3 Picea glauca
AATGTGAGATCGCTTGTAAAAATATTATCCACAAAATACAGTAAAAAACATGTCAGTAATAATTTGATTGCTTCCAAAAAATAATTGACACCATTTGATTTCTTGCATCTTTTCTCTGAAAGGGTCCAAATCAAAACATGAATATGGCACCTATACAAATAGGGTGGATTTACAATTCTTTTTTTTTGTCATTTGTATAAAAATAACCGAATATAAAGAAGACAGAGCTATGATATTACATTAAATACAGTAAGAGTAGCACCCCACTTTGAACTTTAGAGGCCAACAAGATAACATTAAATGTGAGATCACTTGTAAAAATATTATCTACAAAATACAATAAAAAACATGTCAGTAATAATTTGATTGCTTCCAAAAAATAATTGACACCATTTGATTTCTTGGAATTTTTCTCTGAAAGGGTCCAAATCAAWACACGAATATGKAACCTATACAAATAGGGTGGATTTAAAATTCTCTCTTTTTGTCATTTGTATAAAAATAACCAAATCTGTATCCAACTCATTTTGAAAAGAATAAAACCTTTTTATTTTGACTTGGTGAAGTTCAGGGTTCAAACGTAACCTAGTGCTTATTCGGTAGTGGGGACCCACATTCTCACTGTGCCCTAGGAGGTCCCATCCAATTTGGTGATCGATACTCTGAGTGAAGCCCAACCAACTCCCAATGTCTATATCGCAAGCCTTCATCCTACCTTGCTTTGATGGACTCTAGAAGTTGAACTAGATCTTATGCATCCAGAGGAATTGTGAATCACATGTTGAGTAGCTTAAAAGATAGGTACCATAATGTAACACCCATGTTTCCCCCCAGTTTATAAATATAACTATATTGGCCAAGAGGCTATGGAAAAATCGAAATGTGGGAATTTTTGATTTGATTAACCTTTGTATAAAAGGTCAATGAATGTAATTTTTGTTATTAATAGAAAATGGATAAGTGTTGCATAACTATTGAAAGGGGGGTTTGCCAAGATAGACCACAGATGCTATGAGAAATATGGTGAGGGGAACCATGAATGGTTGAGATAACCCCACCAAACCAATACCTTGTTGTATTTAATTGCTTAAGACCAGAACAATCCTCTGGCCCAGGGATGAATTACAGTCAAGCTGGTAGGTGGGAAGACCTCCTCAAGAGTTGATTAGGGGATAGGGTAGAGCGTCCATCTGAAAGGCTTTCAGACCTGACCAAATACTGGGAATTCGGGCCACACACAATCTTGTTGAGGAAGGCAAGAAAGGAAGGCGTGGTGGGCAGAGGAAGAACTGGGAAGAGAAGAAAAGAAGAGAGACTAAGCTCTCAAGTTCGAGGAAGAAATGAGAAAAATGAATGTGTTTTGGTCGCAGGATATGGCTAAAAGGTTTATGAAACAAGATGATAAACGATGGTGCTGAGTGACTAAGGAAGTACTCAGGCATGCCTCCTTTCTTGGTATAGAGAGAACCCGTTGCCAAGATCCTGTGGGAGGAGGAGAGTAACCTTTGTCCCTGACTGTTGCTGAGCCGAAAGAAAAAATTCTCTCTCAGAGCATTGTGATCTATCTCGGGGGTGGCCAGTGGTGAATCCATTAGGAGTGATTGAGCAAATGGTTGGGTGGAAATGGGCACCCCTTTCAGCAGTCATGTCACTTTACCTGGTTCTGATAAGTTTTTTTATACTCTATGCATTGAATTGGAATAATGGATGAATGCATGTATTTATACATCTAAGAATGGTTTCTGTATTGAATGATCAAGTTATGTGTATGCATTTATATTCCTGTGAACTTATGCCTCTGATTGATCGTCTATATCCCCCAACTTAGCCTTCGAGGTGTCATGGGATGTAAACCTATAGGATGAGCGAGATAGAAAGTATTGCATCAATATGGCCCTGTTCATCTGAAGAGGATATCTTCTCCACACCCCTTGTTGTACGAACGAGATATTATGCCCAAGTCCTTAGCAAGTTCACAATGCCATAGCATCAAACTCCCCGAATGATGAAGTTACAAAGTAAAGGAGAGTCATAGATTTGGGGGAGATCGTCAGGAGCCCCGCCTACCATCAGATCATTCAGGAGGAGGGACCCGCACAAGGTACTTCGATGAAGTCCTGCTTCGAGAGAATGGAGTGGTAGTAAAGCCAAAAAACCCCAAAGGTCAGAGTCGTGAAGTAATCTGGACTGTGGATCTAAGGATCCTTCAAGATCCCTCTCAGTTGCTGATATACAGGGGATGTGTGGCGCTAGATCCTTTAGTACAGAGACTAGGCACTCTGAGGAATTTGAGGTGTGGTGTGTCGAAAAGCTCTGAAGCTCGAAGTAATGAGAGTCGTCGAATCAAGGACGCTTCAAGACTTTTCCTAACCGTTAGATCTAGGTTGTGGTCAACCCGGTGTTGACCAAATCCGGGAGAAAAGAGGAGTTTAACATCGAAAAACTCTCGAAGGCTGGAGTCACGAAGTAACATTAGTCGTGGATCTATGGATCCACGTGGTCGTATCTCGACCATGAGATTCGAGGGATGTTAGAAGTATGTCAGTATGGTGTGATGTGGAAAGCCGACGTCACCAGGGTGACATGGACCCATGATCGATGTGCCACGTATCATCTTGATCTATTTTTTTCGTAGACCCTATATGCCTATTGGAAAATGACACATGTCACCCCTGGCCCTTCTATGTGTCATCCCCTAGTACATTCCCTCCTAGCCAAAGTGGTTGGTGAAGTGATTGGGACTCCAGGACTCCAAGACTTTGGGACTCCGAAGGATTTGGGGTGTAGCATTATAGAGAGACCCAAAAGACTCGAAGGTCGGAACCATGTGGCAAGTTTATGGGACTTCGAGAGTTCGGGACTCTGGAAGGTCTCGTGCGTAGACAGTAAGGAGGCGTTCAGCGCCAAACTGTCAAATTTATTTTTGGCCTGCATGTTAGAGGTCTGCGTGTTAGACACCTACGTGTTAGACGAAGATTGAGTCCAGTCGTGGGATCGAACGGTGGATGGACTTCCACCGTGGATGAATGAACTTGGAGACAATACGTGTGAGGTGGATTCACGTGGACATCATGTGGTCCTCGACCAATGAATGCCCGAAGAAGTTTAGGAAGCCATAACTTGCAACCCAAAGCTCATATTTGAGCCTGGTAGCTGTCATTAGAACTTTATGGGTAAGTATAAGAGGATGAAGACCTCAGACAAAGGATTTGAGATGTTAAGGAGAGGGAAATTTTGATGCCCCATCCATAGGAAAGATACTCAAGGTTCGGGTGTCTTACAAATTGGTATCAGAGCATGGTTACAACACTTGGCCTAATTGGGCTCATGGACGAGTTGCGTAAAAACCATATTTAAAGGAATTTTAAGGGTGACACCCTATCTTACCTCTTTCCTAAAGAGCTTGGTTAAACTGTTACTGAAGAAAAGAATGGAACTTTCTATTGTGTGTGTATTTAAGAAATATGAACTGTGTGTTGTTCATAAAATAATAGATTGTTGGATAACAGTAAGTGTTTTTTCAGCACTCAAGCACTCAGTAAATCGTGGGAAAACTACAAGTATAAATGATGGTGACGCACCATGAAGTAGGGGATGGCTCCCATAATAAAGACAAAGAATCTAACGAAAGGACGACGGTGGAAACTCCTTCGGATCTGGCTAAAACTATAAAGAGCATCATGGCTAAATTACAGAGATGTAAGGACGACAATGAAAGGTTGATAAAGAAGTAAGAAAAACAAACATAAATTAATGCAGTCTTGTTGCAGAGCTTATCTGATATACAGAGGCAACTGCAGCATGGATCCACAACCAGTTAGGTGGACCGACGACATACGAAGATAATTCAAAGCCCACCTGAGATAAGAAAATGTGGTCCCATAAGTGGCCACACTAAGAAGAGTACCTCGAGGAAGGTCCAACCTGGAGGCGGGAGACACTCATCAAGAGAGTCCTCTGGAGAGGAAACTGGCAACTCCGAGGGATCTTCTAGTAGCAAAGCTAGTTCACATTCTCAAAGGAAAGGAAAGAATCGAAAGCATTCCAAAAGTCATGATCCTGAAGAGTTCAAGAAAACCAAACCACCCTCTTTCAATGGAGAGATTGAGAAAGGGGAAGAAGCAGAAGCTTGGCTGCTTGGTTTAAAGAAGTACTTTAGAGTCCATAACTACTTTGAAAACTTGAAGGCTTGAATAGTCATCTTCAACCTGAATGGAAAGGATTCCATTTGGTGGGAAGACCTTAGGAATGTGAAAGGAATCCTTGAGAAGGAATTGTCATGGAAACAGTTTGAGAAACACTTCAAGAAGAAGTATATGTCAGAGAAATAATTTTATGGGAAGACTAAGGAGTTCTATGAACTCAGGCTAGGACAACTCACCATAGAGGAATATGTCACTAAATTCCTTGAGTTGTTGAGGTATGTACCCTACATAAAGGATGAAAAGGTAAAAGTGCAATGATTTATTAGTGGGTTACCTCAGACCTACTAGGACAAGATTGAGTTTGACAAGACAAAGACCTTAAAACACATTATCCGGAAGGCAAGGTATTGTTATGAACAATTTGGGATTCAAACAGAACCTCACGAGGACTGGAAGAAGAAAATTAGTTCGGGATTCAAGAAGAAGGGGTTTAAATCCTCAATATTTAAGAACTATGGGAAGGGTTCTAGGATGATCCTTCCTACTAGAAGTGTGTATCAGCAAAATTTCAATCCCAGAGTGGAAATAAACCTTTTGGAGCAACCCCGGGAAATACTGATAACCCAAATGAAGAACCCTTGAAATATTGGGGTTGTGGAGAAGAACATCTTTTGAGGGATTGTCGACACAAAAAACATAACAGTAGGAGAGTCTACAATATCCAAGAAGCTACCACAGTCAATGATGTGTCTAGGAGCATGCCACAGATTTATGCAACCTTGGATAATAACCAAGATGACAACCAAGCCTCAGTGATGGAGATGGAAGGTATGATCACCAACCATCTAGTTTCTATTTTAATTGATCCTGGTTCTAATTTGAGTTATGTGGTCCCTTGGACTATTGATAAGTGTAAATTGCAACCAGTTAGACATGTTAATCCATGGTTGGTACAACTAGCCACTGGAACCAAAAGAAAAGTAGTAGAGGTCATACCATCTTGCCAATTCATTATGGATGGATTGCCCACCCAAGAAACCCTAAACATACTTCCCCTAGGATCTTATGACTTGTTGGTTGGTATGGATTGGTTATCCACTTATAAAACCAATTTGGACTATTACCATAAGACTTTGTAATGTGAAAATGAAGAAGGAAGAAAAATAACCCTCCAAAGGATTCAGACGCATGTCTCAGTGAGACGAATATCAACCCTTCAAATAAAAAAGTATTGTAGGAAGGGATATCCTCTATATGCAATACATGTGTTGGAATCTGTTGAGGATGACAAACAAAACCTAGAGGACCACCCCATATTAAGAGAGTATAAAGACGTGTTTCCAGAAGAGGTACCAGGTCTACCTCCGAGGAGAGACATTGACTTATCCATAGAACTTGCACCAGGGGCAGTGCCAATGTCTAGAACACCCTATAGGATGAGTACACTAGAGCTAGTTGAGCTCAAGCTACAGCTAAAGGAGGTGATGGACAAAGGCTACATCCGACCTAGTGTGTCTCCATGGGGATCACCCATCCTGTTTGTGAAAAATAAAGATGGCGCACTCCGACTGTGCATAGACTATAGACAACTCAATAAGACAACCATAAAGAACAAGTATCCCTTAACAAGAATCGATGACTTGTTTGACCAATTAAGGGGTGCTTCCATTTTCTCAAAGATTGAATTAAGGTCTGGATACCATCAAGTCTGAATCAAGGATGAAGACATCCACAAAATCACCTTCAAGACAAGATATGGTCATTATGAATTTGTCGTGGTGCCATTTGGATTAACCAATGCCCCTGCCACTTTTATGTGCTTGATGAATAATGTACTCAACAAATTCCTAGATAGATTTGTATTTATTTTTATTGATGATATCCTAATATAATCCAAGAAAAGAGAGGATCATGAGGAACATCTTAAATTAGTGCTTCACGTATTAAGAGAGCATCAACTCTATGCTAAGTTTAGCAAGTGTGATTTTTTCTAGAAGCAAGTCCATTACTTAGGCCATGTTATTTTTGAAGGAGTGGCAATAGACCCTGACAAAATCAGATCTATCATGGAATGGCCTACCCCAAAGGATGTATCTGATATCAGGTCCTTTATGGGCTTATCAAGATACTACAGAAGGTTCATAAAAGGATTTTCAAAGATTGGTTGTCCAATCACTGTCATTCAGAAAAAGGGGGTTAAATTCAGTTGGACATCTGAATGTGAAGAAAGATTTCAAGAATTGAAATACATTCTAACCCATGCACCTATGTTGAAGATTGCATACCCGGATAATGACTTCCTCATGTGTATAGATGCATGTAAGGAAGGACTCGGAGGATTCATTATGCATGAAGGACGTGTAATTTGCCACGAATCCAAAAAATTGAATGAGCATAAAATCAATTATGTGACCCATGATCTAGAGTTGGTTTCCATAGTGCATGATTTAAAAATGTGGAGGCATTACCTCCTGGGCAGGAGATTTGTATTTATGATAGACCATTTTGGTTTGAGGCACTTGTTTGATCAACCAAAGCTTAATGCTAGACAAGCTAGGTGGATGGTTCTCCTTAGTGAGTTTAATTTTGAAATCAAACACATCAAAGGAAAGGAAAGTAGAGTGGTCAATTCCCTTAGTATAAGTGTGAAAATGATTCACTTGGCAACAGTAAGCACCTATGAAACGGATGTCAGGGAGAGAGTCGGGAATGCATAAGAAACAGATGCATTTTTCAAGACCCTGACATCATACCTAAAGAAAGATCCCACAAGGCTAAAGTATGAAGGCTATCAAATGCTTGATGAAGGCCTGTTGACTTACAGAAATAGATTGTATATTCCAAGTCAATGAATTGAAGAGGTTCATAATGGATGAACTACACAAGAGACCATATACTGGTCATCCAGGTTATCAGAAAATGATCATGACCACTAGGAAACAATTCTATTGGCCTCGATTGAAAATGGACATAGATGACTATCTAGCTAAGTGTATAGAATGCCAGCAACTTAAGGCAAAACATCGGCACCCAGTAAGGTTTTTACAGTCTCTACCAATTCCAAAATGGAAATGGGAAACCATCTCCATGGATTTCATCACCGAATTACCAAAATCAGCCAAGAAAAATGATGTCATCATGGTAGTAGTGGACAAATTGAGCAAGTCTTCTCACTTCGTTCCTGTCAAGTCAACTTGCAAAGCAATAGATATTGTCAACATCTTCATGAAGGAGATATTTAGATTGCATGGCATGCCTAGGGATATTATATCTGACAGAGACACAAAATTTACTTCAAGCTTTTGGAAATCCTTAATGGTTGGTTTTGAGACTAAATTGTTGTTTAGCACAGCCTACCACCCTCAAACGGATGGACAGACACAAAGAGTGAACCAAATATTAGAAGACATGTTAAGGATGCATGCAATGCATCATCTTAAGAAGTGGGAAGACTACCTGCCATTGGTAGAGTTATCCTACAACAACGATTATCAAGAGTCATTGAAGATGAGCCCTTTTGAAACCCTCTATGGTAGATAGTGCAAGATTCCAATCAGCTGGAGTAATCCAATGTATAGAATTACAATCGGGCCCAACATGCTGAAAGAAATGGAACAACAAGTAATTCAGATTAAGCAAAATCTGAAAACTGCTCAGGATAGACAAAACAGTTACATCGACAGAAAGAGAACTCCCAGAGATTTCAAGACAGGAGACCATGTCTATCTTAGAATTAGACCTAGGAAGAGTTCCTTGAGAATAGGAGATTGTGCCAAGCTAGCACCCTGGTATTGTGGACCCTTTGAAATCATATATAGAGTGGGACCTGTAGCCTATAGGCTAGCACTCCCTCCCACGGTGAAGGCACAAAATGTTTTCCATGTTTCATTATTGAAGAAATATGTACATGATTCTAATCATATAATTGACTGGTCTGTTATTCAGGTGGAGCCAGAGGGAGAATTCATGTCAGAACCTCAATGCATACTAGACAGGAAGGAAACCTCACTCAGGAACTGAACCATTGCACAGGTCAAGGTGCAGTGGAAACACTTTGGCCCAGATGATGCTACGTGGGAAATGGAGGATGCCATGAAACATGCCTATCCATTTTTATTTACTTATGTATATACAGATCACATTGATAGATAGAACATTGAAGATGATGCTTTTTTAAGGGGGAGGGGATTGTAACACCCATGTTTCCCCGCAGTTTGTAAATATAACTATATTGGCCAAGAGACATCTAAGAATGGTTTCTGTATTGAATGATCAAGTTGTGTATGCATTTATCGTCCTGTGAACTTATGCTTCTGTTTGATCATCTATATGCCCCAACTTAGCCTTCGAAGTGTTGTGGGATGTAAACATGTGGGACGTAAACCTGTAGGAAGATCGAGATAGAAAGTATTGCATCAATCTGGCCCTGTCCGTCTGAAGAGGATATCTTCTTCAGACTCATTGTTGTGCGACCAATATATTATCCCCAAGTCATTAACAAGTTCACGATGAGGAAGTTCTGTTTAACTCGTGAGAGTTAGAAGGACCCATGTTACCAAGATCTAGGAAACCTATACTAAGCCTAAGGGAGCCAAGTCTTTCTGGCTTCGGAGCTCCAGAAGTCTAGGACTTTGGAGTATTGTCAGCCCTAATAGTCACAAACCAGTCAAAGGCGACCGAGAGTTACAGTTACCTGTAAATTTCACTGGAATTTGGTGGTTTCCCTTATGGCTAGGTGAAACTATCTTACTGACTAAATCGAGATCCAACTCCCCATCACGAAGTAGCGCAAGCCACCGATCGAGAATGTTTCGAGGTTCCCTCAGTTGTTGGATATACACCGAGACGACTTGGGAAAGTACCACTTCGGGAGAATGGAGATGCCATAGCATCAAACTCCCCAAACATCGAAGTTACAAAGTAAAGGAGAGATGTAGATTTGGGGGAGGTCATCAGGAGCCTCGCCTATCATCCGATCATTTAAGAGGAGGGACCCGCACATGGTACTTCAATGAAGTCCTTCTTCAGGAGAATGGAGTGGTAGTAAACCCAAAAACCCTCGAAGGCTAGAGTCGCGAAGTAATGTGGGACATGGATCTAAGGATCCTTCGGGATCCCTCTCAGTCGATGATATACAAGGGACACGTGGCACTAGATCCTTTAGTCCGGAGACTGGGCACTCTAGGGAATTTGAGGTGTGGTGTGTCGAAAATCTCTGAAGCCCGAAGTAACGAGATTTGTTGATTCAAGGACTCTTCAGGACTTTTCCTAAACATCAAATCTAGGCTGTGGTCAGCCCGACGCTGACCAACTCCGAGACAAAAGAGGATTTTTACATCGCAAAACTCTCGAAGTCCAGAGTCGCGAAGTAACGTTGGTCGTGGATCTATGGATCCATGTGGCCGAATCTCGACCGTGATATTCGAGAGATGTTAGAAGGTTGTCATTCTAGTGTGGCGTGGAAGGTCGACGTCACCAGGGTGACTTGGACCCACGATAAATGTGCCACATGTCAGCTCGATCTTTTTTTTGTAAAACCTATATGCCTATTGGAACATGACAGATGTCACCCCTGTCCCTTCTACGTGTCAACACCCGGTATGTTCCTGCCTAGCCAAAGTGGTTGGTGAACTGACCGGGACTTCAGGAGTCGGGACTTCAGGACTACGGAGGATTTGGGTTGTAGCATTATAGAGAGACCCAAAAGACCCGAAGGTCGAAACCACATGGCAATTTTACGGGATTTTGGGAGTTCAAGACTAAGGAAGGTCTCATGTGTAGATAGTAAGGAGGCATTCAACGTCGAAGTGCCGAAATGACGAAGTGTTGAATTTCCTTTTGGCCTACGTGTTAGATGCTTGTGTGTTAGACGAATATTGAGTCCAGTCATGGGATCAGACGGTGGAAGGAATTCCACCGTGGATGAAGGAACTTGGACAAAATATGTGTGAGGTGGATTCACGTGGATGCCACGTGGCCCTCAACCAATGAACGCCTGAAGAACTTTGGGAATCCATAACTTGCAACCCAAAGCTCATATTTGAGCCTGGTAGCAGTCATTAGAATGATATGGTTAAGTATAAGAGGATGAAGACCTAAGATATAGGATTTGAGATGTTAAGGAGAGAGAAACTTTGATGCCCCATCCCTAGGAAATATACTCAGGGGTCAGGTGTGTTACACATAACTTTTCTCAGTTGTCAGCAACATTGATAATTCTTTATGTACAAACATCTACAGAGAGGACCTTGTAATGAACACTTGTATTCCTCAATATTGTTCAGGCATAAAAATAAGTAGGGCTGCAAATTGTAAGGCCAAGGATTTTCCTTAAATAGGCATGGTTGTCTGCATGTTCCTGTTGAGAAGGAATCTCTATGCATTGATGCATTGCACTCAGAATCATGTGGCATATTTGAGCTTCTTGTTGAAGTTGACCTTTTTTTCATGGGTTGAGAGGTGATATGTTTTCTACAGAAGATCTATTATCATTTGTCAGCTCCACCTAGGAAGATAACATATGTGAAGTTAGTGCAAATGAAATCAAAAAGTAAAATTCCACTATAAAAATGTCCCTTCCCCTTTCTTTGCAAGGAGACATTCTGAATAGGTGTACCTTGTTTTCTAGATATCGCCTTTCTTTCATGTGGAGAGAAGAATTGTTTGTCCCAATGTTCTTTGACCTGCAAGACTTCACTTTCCATTGTAAATGGAAAATTTCAAGTCAGTACAAAGAATAAATAGTTCATGAATTTCTTGAATATGAATCACTTGTAGTTGTCATACATACTGTTATTTTTTTAGAGAAAAATTTTAAAGCTTTAGAAGCTATCATTATAATTGAATCTTGATTCGAAGCAAACCCGATAACATCTCAACTTAATCAAATCCATGGAAATGGAGCGGGAAAAGGGAATTATTGAAGAAGGCTTTTAAAAGGAAATGGTATAGTGTCTTAAATCACATACAAAAAAAAGACTTTCATAATGCATGAAGTTACTCTGACTGAAATTTAGCAGCCTAAAGCCAGTGCTACCATGCAAATATTGTCAACTGAAGTCACATTCACACTATATCAATAGAAACATTTAATTTCTATGGAGAGAGAAGCACCAACGAGGGTGAGATCAACATAAAATTATGCACTTTAACATGACAAAAGTAGAATCCATCAAAACATAGAAAGAAACGAAAAACAATAAATGTGGAGTCTCTATATATATCATATGTTTTATATGGAATTCTCCACAAATTAATGGTCTGTGTAGATTATCAAAGGGATAGTTGATTAATTGTACAGTAAATTTTGAAGGGCATTAAGAAGTTGAAGTTGTCAGACTTCCTGAGCCAAATCATGGGTGATTAGTTGTAATGTTCCCAAGCCAAGATGCCAGAAACATTTCCTTTTTATTGAATTTTTGGTGTTTTTTTCTGGTTGTGGCATTTCGTCAAACACTTTGTTGATTTGGTATTTTAGGTTGTTGAATACTTTCTCATTCCTAGAGAATTTCCTTTCCCGTTGTAATATCCCATATCCGTCTAGTCTAGGAAATTCTGCTAATCTAATATGTCTGGTGACTGACCTGATACTCTGGGGGTTTATGGATGTGTTTGAGTTGCAGTTTTCTACATGTTTGTTGATTTTTGCGTGTGTGTGTAGATAATTAATTTTTTACAGCATATAAATGAGCATACAAATAGTAAATGAGACAAAAGACTGCAAACCATATATTATGATATTTTTGTGGTTTACAATGTCGTATGCAGCTGAATAAAAATATATCTCTCGGCTAGAACATAGACAAAAGGATATTAGCTAGAATACAATAAGGAAACTAAAACAATGATACTAAAAATAGAATAAAGTTGTTGGATCAATGGATGAGCTATAGGATCTGATGCGCGCTACGACAACTCATATGACAACTACTGCAAGTCTAGAAAGTTCTCCCTGGTGGATAAAATCCTCGGATTTTCCTAGAAACTGTCTCAAACAGTGCACCCTGACCTCATGCACACTCTCGGTAGTTGACCAACTGAAGATCGACCATCTGACGATCTGTACGGATCCCGGATGGACCCCCTAGGGAAATGCACCACAACTGTTATTGGAAATTGTGCCCTAGTGATTCCTTCGTCGGAATAACCTAATAAGGGTCTCAAACTGAGCGCCCTAGTGATTCCTTCGTCAGAATAACCTAATAAGGGTCTCAAACTGAGCGCCCTAGGCTCCTCTGAAATGGTTTGAAAGGATTTCCCTAGATCTGATCTGATGATCTCTCGGGAATCCCAAATGTGTCCTCCTTAACTGTCGCACCCTCAATGGCTGAGTAATGCACCTAAGATGATTTCTTCATCGGAATCTGACGGGAAACTAGGCAATAGGTGTGCCTCGCCCTCCTCTCAACTAGGTCGGAAGGGAATCCCTAGATTCTCCCCGATTGGGACAATTCGACACACTAAACCTCCTAAGAAGTTGTGCCCTCGCCTTGAATAAGTGTGCCCTTGCTGCTGCAACTTGTGTAACTGCTGCTAAGATCGATTGAAGATTTGTTGTGTGATCTCCCCGATGACTAGGGTGTGTCTCTCAACACCAAAATCAATCACTAGGTGTATTCCTCCTGTAATCCACAGAGCTCTCTCTCTCTCCTGAGATGGCCTCTTTCCTCAATGACAAGTCAAATTCTTCATAATCATGAATTAGGTCGCTTTACCTTCTCTTATAGCTTCCTGAAACCCTAATTTGTTGTTGAATATATTTTAGCTCACTTTGGCTTAAAAGTGCTTTTAGTCACTTTTAGCTCAATGTCACTTTTGAATTATAACACCCTTGGCTAAAGTGACCTCTAGTAACCATGTTTACCTCTGTCTAGCCCCGGATAGTCTAACGGAGTTTTTTAGAATACTTAGCCCTCCTCTCTAGAGATCCTACTCGGAAAGGGGCATTATAGTCCTCCCTTCCCAAGATTGTTTGTCCTCAAGAAATACCAATCCAGAGTGCTACAAAATCTACTCGCTCTCCTAAGGAGCACCCTCTACTGGAATACCTCTCCCTTCATCCAAGCCTTCTCCACTATCCCTTCTCCTCAACCTCCTCTCTTGGAACTCTAGTACCTTCTCAGGAACCAACTCCAACTGCCCCTCCTCATACAAGGGTGGAAGCTCCTGTTAAGTTCTAATGAATCGATTGTCCCTGTCGTCGAGTCTACTCTATGGCATCCTGTGAAGTATGAAGGTCTCTCTGAAGAAAAACTCTACCCTATGCACTACATTGTAGTATGTAGTAATCACAAGAAAACGCTCCAAGTTGGTCAATCTGTCAACTCCTACAAATATGTCGTCCTTACCTTGAGCATTCAGAAGGTTTGTATGGAAGTCCAAGGATGAGATTTCCCATGTCTTCTCTGAAGTGGGAAGTGGCTGAAGTAACCCTGTTGGAAGAATTTGCTCTAATTTGTTCTGCTGACAAGTTACACACTCGCTAATATGTCTCATCACATCTTGTTTGAGACCCTTCCAAAAGAATCTCTCTCTGACCTACCTGTAGGTTTTGAAAAACCCATGATGGTTTGCTAGTGGGGAGTCATGTACTACTGCCAAAATATTATTCCTGAGACCTGATCCTGGCACTAGGTAGACTCAGTCTTTGTAGAATATGACGTCGTCCATGACTCTATACCTATCATCCTGTACCTTCCCCTCCAATACCTCACAAGAGAACTTGTTCTTGGAATATTCCACTAACAAGTGGGATTTCCAATCTCCTGAAGTCTCCATCAAGGAACAAGTTGTTGGTCTCCTAGATGATGCATATGTTGCTTCCCCATGCTAGAATATCCTCTCCATCCTCTTCACCAACATTCTCCTAGGTGGCCCTATCGACATACCCCTCAGTACAATCTTCTTCCCCTCAGTGTCTCTAAATCCCATCTCAAGGGTTTGGTAGTTGGTAGAAATATTACCCAAGGTGATCAACCATTGGATACCCAACACCACATCTGTGTCGACTAGGTCAACTACATAGAATGTATCTCTAATGGTGTAGTTACCTAACTTCACCTCCAAGTCTGGAACTCTGTCCAAACACCCCACTGTGTGGCCATCTACTATTGCAACCTCAAATTCCTCAAAATCCTTCGTCTATAGTGCTCGCCTAGATACCCACGCAACGTCAATGAAGTTGTGGGTTTCCCCACCATATACCAAGGCAATGGCCCGTTGTCCCTGAACAATCCCTCTGATCCTCATGGTGTCATACCTAGGGATTCTATAAAGGTTTGCTATGACTCCCTTTGCTGGTGTTCATCTATTAATCTCTTTGTGAGGTTGGGGATTTATCGTTGTTGTGCCCCTCTCGGTGTCGGTGGTCTCCTTGGAGGCTACTCATAATGCAATGGATCCTCCTCTGAGCTAGTGGACTCACTGTCATGTGCCTGACCGCCCTGTTGCTCCTCATCATTGTCTGCGACAACCTCAATGTAATGGATTTGTCCCTTGCCCATGCACCTATGGTCGAGGACCCATGGATCTTTGCAGGTGAAGCATAGCTTCCTCCTCATAAGATCATGCCTCATAGCATCATCCAACTTCTCCTTACCCTTCCACTTTCTCTGTATTGGTTTCCTATCCTGGTCCTCCTGTGGAACAATGGGTTTGGGAAAAAATTTAGTCTTCGACGTTGAGTCTGCTAGATCTCGTGTGCGTAAAATGGCATCCTACAAGGTGTGAGGCATGTATGCCTTCACCCATCCTCTCAAGGGTTTTTTGAGCCCCTCTATGAACAACATAATCAACCTCGGCTCTGGGATATCTGTCACTGTCATTGCTACCTGCTAAAAATCTGTGATGAATGCCTCTACTGTGCCAGTTTGTCTCAATTGAGCTAGATCCTTGAAATGGATCTCTAGATCCCTCCTGTCAAACCTGTCTCTGTGAAATCCCTGTAGGAAGTGATGTGATTGTGACCCAATGTCACCGGTCCATGATGCCACCACTCATGTGCCTCTCCCTCCAAGTGTAGGGTAGCGAAACTGATGGCCTCTATCTTGGTCATCTGGTTGATCTTGTAATACGTGTCTAGCTTTTGTACCCAAGCTTTGGCGATGCATTTGGACAATCCATCAAAAGAAGGTATGGTGAGTTTACCAACTTTATGGATGAAATCCAGGTTATGCCCCTGTTGTTGTTGTTGTCCTCTTCTCTAAGGCTCTCTGGGACGGTTCCTGAGTCTAAGTCCACAGTACTCGACCAGGGTCATGTTCTGATGGAAATCACGACCCAATGTTGCATACTCTCTCCTGTACTCTGTAATCTCATCTTCCTAATGTAACATGAAAACTCTTATTCACTGAGAAATGAATATTTCTGAGTATTAATATTTGATTGAATATTATAAGATGAAGATGATTACACTACCCTTGTGACAGTTGCTTTATAACATTGAATGGTCACGAGGTGAGGAGGTACATGCCTCTTGATTTAATTAAATGATATTAATTATTATTACAATTATTATTGTTTATTATTATTATTTTTATGTTTGTAACACCTGAGTGGGCGACCTCTGTGTTATTGCATGTTGTGTTGTTGCTGATGGGGGCTCCCTATGGAAACTAGGGAACAATGGCATGGGAATCCTACTCGAAGAGGTGTATGTGTGAGTAGGTGACTTGGGTATACTACCTGCCCCTGAGTTCCCCTGTGCTGCATGTGGGGCTTGTGTGCCCTGGGTGACCACTATAGCTAATCTATCAACCATCTCTGCCAAAGACTGAGTCATGGCCTACTGACTGACTACTAGATTGTTGACTACCTTCATGAAGGCTTCCTCTGGTTCCATGGGGGCCTTGCCACTACCCTCTCGTCTCTCATATCTATCTCCCAACATACTCTCTGCCTCACGCTCTCCCTCATGCTCTTCCCTTCTCTCTGCTTCCATGTGTGTCTCTTCCTCTTCCTCTGAACTGGGAGGAAAAGGGGGAAAATTAGGTCTAGGTCTCCTCTCCCTGCGTTTGTTGTTAGTGACATATTCTTCACCTGCGTGCTCACGGCCCTCTGGGTCACCTGCTGAACACATCGTCTTTAGTCACAGGCTGGCAGGACTAAAGCTCTAATGTCACTGTAATATCTCAAATCTGGCTAGTCTAGGAAATGTTGTTAATAAGATATGTCTGGTGTATGACCTGATACTTTGGGCTTTTTTAGATGTGTTTGAGCTGCAGGTTTCTACATGCTTGGTGTTTTTCACATGTGTGTGTAGACAATTAACTTTTTACAACATATAAATGAGCATACAAATAGTAAATGAGACAAAAGTCTACAAACCATATATTATGATATTTTTGCGGTTTACAATGTCGTATGCGGATGAATAAAAATAAATCTCTCGGCTAGATCAGATACAAAAGGATATTAGCCGGAATACAATAAGAAAACTAAAACAATGATAACCGTAATAGAAGAAAGTTGTTGGATCAATGGATGAGCTATAGGATCTGATGTGCGCTACTGCAACTCATACAACAACTATTGCAAGTTTGGAATGTTTTCCCTGGTGGCTAAAATCCTCAGATCTTCCTGGAAACTATCTCAAACAATGCACCTTGACCTCATGCACACTCTCAGTAGCTGACCAACAGAAGATCGACCCTCTGACGATTTGTACAGATCCCGGATGGACCCCCCCTAGGGAAATGCACCCCAACTGCTACTGGAAACTGCACCCTAGTGATTCATCTATCAGAATTGGCTGATAAGGGTCTCAAACTGAGCGCCCTAGGCTCCTCTGAAATGGGTCGGAAGGATTTCCCTAGATTTGATCTGATGATCTCTCAAGAATCTCAAATGTGTCCTCCCCAATTGTCCCACCCTCAATAGCTGAGTAATGCGCCCAAGATGATTTCTCCGTCAGAATCTGAAAGGAAACCAGGCAATAGGTGTACCTCACCCTCCTCTCAACTGGATCGAAAGGGAATGTCTAGATTCTCCCCGACTAGGAGAATTCGACTCACTAAACCTCCTCAGAAGTTGCACCCTCACCTTGAATAAGTGCACTCTTGTTGTTGCAATCTGTGCAACTGCTGATCATATCGATGGAAGATCTATTGTGTGATCTCCCCAGTTGCTAGGGTGTGTCTCTCAATGCCAAAATCAACCACTGGGTGTATTCCTCCTGGAATCCACAGAGCTCTCTCTCCTGAGATGTGCCTCTCTCCTCAATGACAAGTCAAATTCTTCATAATGATGAATTAGGTCGTTTTACCTTCTCTTATATTTGCCCGAAACCCTAATTCGTTTTTGACTCTATTTTAAGTCATTTGTTCTATTTTTAGCTCACTTTGGCTTAAAAGCGTTTTTAGTCACTTTTGGCTCAATGCCACTTTCGAATTATAACACCCTCGACTGAAGTGACCTCTA
>JZKD02S1739131.1:419021-437531 GCA_000966675.3 Picea glauca
TTAAGAGATCAACTACAAGCTATTGAAGAGATCATTTTAGAGAAGGAATTGGTAAACATAGTACTCAATGGTCTTCCCAAGACGTGGGATGCATTTGTCACAAGCATGAACACAAAGAAGGAGTATCCTACATTTGAAGAACTTTGGACGTGCTGTGCTCAAGAAGAATATAGGATCAGTGCAAAAGAGAAACCCCAAAAGAAGTACGATGATCAAGCCTTCACAGCCAAATTCAAGAATTTCAGGAACAAAAGGAAACTTGGCTCAAGGAGGAAGCCAAATCAAGAGAAAGATATTTCAGAAATACAATGCTTCAACTATTGAAAATATGGTCACTACAAGAATCATTGTCCCGAGCTAAAGAAAAGGAAGGAGAAACATGAAGCATCAGTTGCCGAAGAAAATGAACCTACAAAGAAGACTAAGCAGGATGAAAGAGACTTCTTCTTGTAAAAGGTAACAATACTCTTCTTAGTTCTTGTACATATCTTGTTTGCATAGTCTCTGTACATATCTTGTATATCTATCTCTTAGAAGATAATATGTTCCAAGAAGAACTATACTTATGGAAGAACACAAGATAAGGATTGCCATCATTATACAAGTCAGACAATACACATGAAAGGATGAAATACATCAAACAAATCATGTGGAAGATAAGCCGAAATCATAATCAATCATGAAGAGACTTAGAAGAAGCAAAGACAAAAAGAGGTCAACAATCAAGAGAAAATTGGAGAAAGACGTATGATGTTTTGCAGAAGATAATAAGACGAAAGCGTGGACTCTGTTAGATGGAGGGAGCTGATTATATATTGCAGAAGGCAATAAAGATGCAGACGAAAGCGTGGACTCTGTTAGACGGAAGGAGCCAAGTATATATTTCCAAAAGAAAAACATGCACTCATACATGAAGCAAGGATTAGGAGGGAGCTAATCCTATGATCCATTGAAGATGATGAAGTATATATCCATGGTAGCAAACATGAAAAGAAGTACATGTTTAGTTCGACCATAGAAGAAGACTTCTTCGAAGAGAAGCCTTAAAGTATCCCTGGTTGTCAATCCACATCCATGATCCTATGATGAAAGGAAGAAGTGGAATCTTTAGGGCATGGAATCTACAAGAAACTCCATGGACCCAAGAGCTAAAGAAAAACATGAGGAAGAACATGAAGATTCCAAGAAAGAAAGAGAAACCAAAACAACCTGTCATTGTATCAAGAATCACAAGATTACCAGCCTGATATGAAATCTCTAAAAGCAATCAAGCAGAGGAACTGAAAGTCGTGATGAAGAACAGTGTATATATGCAAGCATTGCAAAATCCAGAACTAGAGGTTCTCCTAGATGGAGGGAGAAGACTATTACTTGTTCCAGTAAACCAGACATACCTCTACATAAGTCATGGGTTGGAGTTCTACATCAGATGAATGCAAAGACTGTTCTCCAGAGAAATTAAACAAAGAGTGTACGGAGAGCAACCTCAAGACCTTGAGGCATACCAAAAAGAGACCCTTGTATGCAGATGGAAGAAGATAACTTGGTGGAGAACCTTCAATGCACAACATAAGCGTGGTGAAGATTTTCTATAACATAGATATTGTATCAAGATGATTACTCAGAAGATTAGATCTCATGATGACAGAAGAAGTGCCACATGGATATGTTCCAGTTTTCCAACAATGATATACTTTATTGATCAAAGCTACATGAAGACTTCAGAGAAAACTAGTGTTCTAGACCGAAGTACATTTGAAATCAAGAATTACATTATCCGTGATGAAGTTCAGAAAGGAGAAAGTGGTTCTCCAATACATATCTCCATAGATGAGCAGATAAACAAACATTTTGGTAAAGCTTCTATCCAAGATGAAAGAGTTTGCGTACTCAAGTTGGAGCTCGTGGAGATGACTTCCTTATTGAAAAAGGAAGAGATGACTCCCAGGTTGGGAGGGAGCATTGATGTATTATTGATTGATGGATAGCCATTTTTCAGTTCAAAAAATGGTCCAGGATGAGCAGATTCTTTCCAGTTCAGAAAGTGGATTGAGATTTCTGACGAAAAAACATTTTTCAGTTCGAAAAATGGTCCAGATTGCTGATGTACCATAGACAACGACTTCCCATTGTGGTTAACATGGGAAGTGGTCTAGGGCAGTCTCTCTTCTTGAGGCTTACTCAAGAAGACTGGCCCGCCTCGTCGAACAACGATTTCCCATTATGGTTAACATGGGGAATGGTCCGTTTTGGAGGTTGGTGTAGGACAACCATTTCCTTTGGAAATGGTTCAGATAGTCATTCCTTAGGGCAGATTCATTCTCTCCAGGTTGCACTTTGTTTAGTGCTGGAGGAATGGCCCAGGGTGGGGAATGGTCCATGTTCAACGATCAGGGACAAACATTCCTTAGGGCAGACTCATTCTCTCGAGGTTACACATTGTTTAGTGTCGGAGGAATGGCCCAAGGTGGGGAATGGTGCAGGCTCAGAAAATCATGACAATTATTCTTCCTTGCTTGAGAAGAATAGTCTAGATATCTCATCATTGATGTTTGACTTTCTGAGGGCAGATGCTCTTTCATATCTCATAGATGTGAGTAGAAGAATAGCCTAGATGATTCAGTTTATATCATAACATTGTTTCTGTGCAGGTTGATATCAGATGATTGTTATGAAGACTGTATGTCTCTAGACAGTAGATGTATACTACTGTGGTGGATGTGTTCCACTRTTTGTGACTATACGTCACTGATCAAGTACCTGTGTGCTACTTGGTGTGGTAGTGTACCACTGGATTGTAGTTGTGTACTACTATGGATAGACACAATTGTGTTCTATTGAATGATATTGTTCTGATTGCCTTGAAGACTATCAACAGTGTTGAAAATGATTATTAGCTAGATGGATGATCAATGAACAAAGATTTCCTAGACAAAAAATGGTTCAGAACATTTATTCTTCTAGATTAGAAGAATGGATCCCGTGTCACTCTGTGGAGTGAGCATCATGTCTAATTACTCATATAGAGTATGGTTCCAAGAGATGATGCAACTGACGATATTGATGGTGATGATGGTGTTCATGATATAGTCATGAGATAGTCTATACAACTATGTTGATGCTACCAGGTGAATGGTATGTTTTTGCTCAAGACCATTACCTGCAATACCTCCATAGCAAGGAGGGAGTGTTGATATTATGGTAGTTGCGGGAGGTATTTACCTCCATGTGTAAACCTGACGAGAATAGAATATTTTGGGAAGCAAGAAGAAACCCTAATGAGTTGGCTAATAACCCTAGAAGACATGTCGGCTCAAGAAGATAACTTGTATTAGGTTATTAGCCTCCAACAGGAGAAGTCGGCCAGAAGAAATAATATATATTGAACAGACAGATACCCAGAATGAGAAGTCAGCCCAGGCAGTTAGCCAGAATTACTATAAATACAGAAGGCCATTCTTCATTCTAGCTGGCAGTCTCAGAATTGTAGAGTAGCACTTGTGTGCATTGTAGTGCCCAGTTTTTTGCACGGGTTTGGAGGAGAGTTGCCATTGCAACTGCTGTAGCTAGCAGATCATGTTTGGCTTGGACTATCTCTTAGTTAGGGTTTGGACTATCTGATTATCTCTTGTTGGTGCGCTATCCTTGGGGAAAAGTGCAGTACACTCTATTTGGCTATCTAGCCTAGGGTTTTCTTCCGGAGTGATTCTCTGTCAAAGTTAATGTGCTCGGAGGGTGGCTTCGACCTATGGTTGGGTGACAATAGTGATATTGTCAATTGTAAAACGAGCACATTCATTCATATTCTAACAGTAAATCCTCCTATTGACCTGTATTTACTATTTTCCTGATAAATGATGTTCATGTCCAAATACTGACTATTTTGAATGCTGCAACATTACAAGCCTAGACCTAATGTGAGAACTTAGTTTTTTTGGGTATCAAATCTATCAAAACAAACTATTTTCACATTTTCAAATTCAAATAGTTTCTTTCACATATTTGTTGCAAGTACAAAAGAACTTACCAAAATTAAGGGATGTAACCAAAAGGTGGAAAAAGCCTGAGCTACATTGTCATTTAGAACGTAGTCAAGATTTCAAGACATGGTTGGGTATTGATATTAGATTCTATCTATCCTACTCAAGTAATGCATGCATGTTTTCTGTTTTGGTTAATATCCAAGAGTTTTCATTCTATAGCTTATGTACCATTGTGAAGTTAATGAAGCAAAGGTTAGTGTTCATATTTGTAAGATGATATAAACTGTAATAAGAGTTGGCAACATCGTTTCTTAATAGCCCTATGGAAAGGATTTGCAACTAAAATCCTGAAGTGAGTATTGCATTTCCATGATATAACTACATATCTTCTAAGTCTGGTTTTCATGATATAGATGCTTCAGGGGAAAGAATAGAAACCTTCTGGTGAGTTAACTTCTTTCAACAACACTAAGTGATTAGAGTCTTGAGTGCACAGATTTCTGGCAAATGGAAAATCTGATTCATTGCCCTTCCATGGTTGAGTCCGAACTTAATTTTTTAGCATGTATTATACTGTAGTGACTGTGAGGAGGCTATAACTGTATCTATTGTGGAAGAACTTTAATTATTGTGGAAGCACTTCAAAAGTTTCTGCTACAGATAATAGGATCCATTGCATGTTTCCTCTTCTCAAAGTAGACTTCCAGATTTAGATTGGAATTGAAACAACCCTTTCTAATTGAATTGATTTATTTATCCTTTTAGCTATCTAAATTACCATTGGTGTCTGGTTATGATGAAATTATTGTTTATAACTTAGTGTGCCAAATGGGATATAGAAGCAGGCTTTGGAATGGTATTTTGTATTTTGAATAAGTTCTTGTGTGTATTGGCTTGAAACGGGTTTTGGGATATTTACGAGTAGTTAGAACTGGAAGTGTTATTGGTCCACAACAACATTTTTTGCGAGATATGTAGTCATACACGTGAAAGGCTGCAAGTATTAACTAACTTCTGATTAATTCAAAACTGCAAAGCATAGTTTCAAAATCCAAAGTTAGTTTCTATGTATATACTATATTGTGTGCGAGATATGCAGTCACACNAGACTTCCAGATTTAGATTGGAGTTGAAACAACCCTTTCTAATTGAATTGATTTATTTATCCTTTTAGCTATCTAAATTACCATTGGTGTCTGGTTATGATGAAATTATTGTTTAGAACTTAGTGTGCCAAATGGGATATAGAAGCAGGCTTTGGAATGGTATTTTGTATTCTGAATAAGTTCTTGTGTTTATTGGCTTGAAACAGGTTTTGGGATATTTACGAGTAGTTAGAACTGGAAGTGTTATTGTTCCACAACAACATTTTTTGCGAGATATGCAGTCATGCACGTGGAAGGCTGCAAGTATTAACTAACTTCTGATTAATTCAAAACTGCAAAGCATAGTTTCAAAATCCAAAGTTAGTTTCTATGTATATACTATATTGTGTGCGAGATATGCAGTCTCACATGTGGAAGGATGTAAGTATTGACTAACTTTTGATTAATTCATGACTGCAAAGCATACTTCAAAATCCAGAGTCGGTTATTCTAATGTCATTTTTTTGGCACTTGGTTCCTTAAGGGTGAATTGATGAGGCACCAAAAGTATGATACTGATAGAAATACCAAGGAGAATATGCTGACTGTAGCTTGTGACTCTATGTTGGTATTAGGTGATCTTTCTCTTGAATCAACTGTGGATTCTCTATCTACAGGTACAAACACCTATGGGCATGGGTGTAATGTCCCTTTCTGAGTAGGATATCTAGAGAGGAGGGCTAAGTAGTCTAAACATCCCCGTTAGACTATAGCCAAGGCTAGATAGGGGTAAACAAGGTTACTAGAGGTCACTTCAGCCGAGGGTGTTATAATTCGAAAGTGACATTGAGCTAAAAGTGACTAAAAGCGCTTTTAAGCCAAAGTGAGCTAAAAATAGAACAAAAGAGCTAAAATAGAGTCAACAACAAATTAGGGTTTTGGGCAGCTATAAGAGAAGGTAAAATGACCTAATTCATCATTATGAAGAATTTGACTTGTCATTGTGGAGAGAGGCGCATCTCAGGAGAGAGAGCTCTGTGGATTATAGGAGGAATACACCCAGTGATTGATTTCGGTGTTGAGACACCCTAGTCATCAGGAGATCACACAACAAATCTTCCATTGATCTTAGCAACAATTACACAGGTTGTAGCAGCAAGGGCGCACTTATTCAGGGCGAGGGCACAACTTCTGAGGAGGTTTAGTGAGTCGACTTGTCCCAATTGGGGAGAATCCATGGATTCCCTTCCGACCCAATTGAGAGGAGGGCGAGGCATGCCTATTGCCTGGTTTCCCGTCAGATTCCGATGAAGAAATAATCTTGGGCGCATTACTCAGCCATTGAGGGTGCGACAGTTGAGGAGGAAACATTTGAGATTCCCAAGAGATCATCAGATCAGATCTAGGGAAATCCTTTCGACCCATTTCAGAGGAGGCTAGGGTGCTCAGTTTGAGACCCTTATTAGGTTATTCCAATGGAGGTATCACTGGGGCGCAGTTTCCAATAACAGTTGGGACACATTTCCCTAGGGGGTCCATCCGAGATCCGTACAGATTGTCAGAGGGTCGATCTTCAGTTGGTCAACTACCGAGAGTGTGCATGAGGTCAGGGTGCACTGTTTGAGACAATTTCCAGGAAAATTCGAGGAGTTTAGCCACCAAGGTGAACTTTCCAGACTTGCAGTAGTTGTCGTATGAGTTTCCATAGCGCACATTAGATCCTATAGTTCATCCATTGATCCAACAACTTTCTTCTATTCTGAGTATCATTGTTTTAGTTTGCTTATTGTATTCTGGCTAATATCCTTTTGTCTATGATCTAGCCGAGAGATATATTTTTATTCAGGCACATACGACATTGTAAACCACAAAAATATCATAATATATGGTTTGCAGTCTTTTGTCTCATTTACTATTTGTATGCTCATTTATATGTTGCAAACAATTAATTATCTACACACACATATGAAAAACACCAAGCATGTAGAAACCCGCAACTCAAACACATCCATAAACCCCCAGAGTATCAGGTCAGACACCAAACATATTAGATTAGAAACATTTCCTAGACTAGACGGATATGGGATATTACAACGGGAAAGGAAATTCTCTAGGAATGAAAAAGTATTCAACAATTTTTGTTGTCAGAAAGATAGGTTTTTTAGGCACAAATGAATCAACTGTAAGTAAAAGTAAATTTTGGAAGTTTCCTAAATGTTTTCCCATTGCCAATCTCTAGTAACGTTTTCTTCCTGCACAATGAGAAGGCCTTAATCTTTTAGTAAGTTTTTACCATAATTCTAGAACTTATGGACTTTTGGTAGGGTTGTTTTCAGATACTTTAATTCTTTGTAGGATGGATCTTTCTTATTTTGTTGCAAGGATACGATACTCTGCCATGGATGAATCGTATGTCTCCACTTAATCAAGTTTCCACTAAGGTTTGTGTAGAATTTTCAAGTTTCAACCATGGTCAACAAGGACTATGGATCGCTTCACATATTCTTCATATGCTTGATCAAACTACTAATGTAATGTCCCCACTTTTAGACACCATTATATTACAAAGTGTTATGCTGACCAGAATAGCCATACGGGAGTGATAGAGAGTACATGAGATATTGAGAGGTTTTATTGGGCTCAACTTGCATCACTCATCTTATTTCATTATCATGATCCATTCCACATAGCTTGGCTTTGGTTCTATTGCATTCCGTTGATTTCCGTAATTTTGAGTTATTTTGGGCTATATGTTAATTATATTCACTAAGGAGGTCATATTGGGCATAATACTTGGAGGAACCTCTTAGTGTAATAACTCATCGGAATCAGGAGGATTAACACTACATGATAGGATGATGAGAAGTGACTTTCAGTGGCCATAGAAGCCACAAGGAGAGATAAACCACTTTTTAGAGGTAAAATGGTTAAGTAATTAATTAAAGTGATTTAATTAATTAATTAATAATTAAATAAAGTAAAAGTCACTTGGAGAGACAAGGTGAAAGGGAGGAAAAAAGAGAGATAGGGGTCTCTATTCTCTAATTATGTTGTTTATCAGTTGATATCTTGCTTCTTGCTAGTGAGCCCATGCACTTGGGGGTTTTGAGGGTTTTGACTTAACAAACCCTAGAGATCAACTCGATGGTGAAAGATCCCACCCAACCTAGTCCAAACTTGGTCACGAATGTGAAAGATTCCTCCCTCACCATTCTATAGTAGATCTACTTAGTCAGAAGTGGATTCCACAGGTTCAGAGAGAGGAGGTGGGCATCAGTGGGGGTTTCAGCAGGAGGGGCACACCACTTGAGGGAGGGGAATTCATTTGGCTTTGAGAAAGTAGGATCTACTTAAAATCTTGTTCTAGAAGCCATATCTATCACTATAGCACCCTTTTGTAGCCATTGTGGAAGGATTTCTCTTGCAGGTTAATTTGTTGTGGTCTTGGGAGGATTTATGAAGGGGGGCACAACTCTCCCTTAGGAGGCATTGAGTTGGGAGGTTGTATTTGCAGGATAGACCCTGACTTTGCTTTGCATGTCATCTCTAGGTCTCGATCTACATTGTGGGGGTGGTTTCGTGGTATTTGGAGGTGATCTACTAGGGGGCTGAATTATTGGTTGGCTACAGTTAGGGAGGGCACAACCTTGCTAGAGGAAACATCTCCAACAACCAAAGTAAAGGGTATATCCGCCATATCTTTTGTATCCATCTCGAAGTGGCTTTGGGAAGCCTAGTTTTTCATGTTATCATGTATTTTGGAGGCCATATCAGCCATACACTCTACTATCTTATATGTATTCCAGATCTGCTCCATTTTGTATGATGACAACCATTGTTATGAATAAATCAAATCTGAGGTATTTTTGGTTATTCCTTGTGTCGTTGATATTGTATCTTATTGAGGTATGTTCCATTGCTATATATTCTTTATTGTTGTTGAAAAGACACATAAAAACCATCAGTATAAACCCTATCGCAACCTAAAAGATCAAATCAACAAAGTGTTTGACGAAATGCTGCAACCAGAAAAAAAACCTAAAAATCAATAAAGAAACAATGTTCCTGACATCTTGGCTTGGGAACATTACAACTAATCAGCCATGATTTGGCTCAGGAAGTCTGAAAACTTCAACTTCTTAATGCCCTTCAAAAGTTACTATATAGTTAATCAACTATCCCTCTGATAATCTGCACAGACTATTAATTTGTGGAGAATTCCATATAAAACATATGATATATATAGAGACTCCACATTTATTGTTTTTCGTTTCTTTCTATGTTTTGATGGATTCTACTTTTGTCATGTTAAAGTGCATAATTTTATGTTGATCTCACCCTCATTGGTGCTTCTATATCTGGAGAAACTAAATGTTTCCATTGATATAGTGTGAATGTGACTTACAGTCTTTGCATGGTAGCTCTGGCTTTAGGCTGCTGAATTTCAATCAGAGTAACTTCATGCATTATGAAAGTCTTTGTTTTGATGTGATTTAAGACACTATACCATTTCCTTTTAAAAAAATTCTTCAATAATTCCCTTTTCCTACTCCATTTCCATGGATTTGATTAAGTTGAGATGTTATCGGGTTCACTTCCAATCAAGATTCAATTATAATGATAACTTCTAAATCTTTAAAATTTTCTCTAAAAAAATAGCAGTATGTATGACAACTACAAGTGATTCATATTCAAGAAAGTCATGAACTATTTTCTCGGGGTAAGATATTAACTTGAGATCCAAAATTGACAAGTACTTGTTTGATCAATACTTTATTGATTTATACATCAACTCGTGGATCAAAATATTTATGCTTATATGAGAGTTGTCTAACATCCTTTGATGGCCTTTGTCCTTCTTTGTATTCTTTTAATATATTTAGCAGTTATAGAAATTGACCGACTAACTGGTTTTCCTATAATAGTTGTAGGAATTCTTGTATAATATCGTCATTATGTATTCCAGTGTTTTTCTTAAAGAATATAATAGATTTTTTCATAATTTTTTCTTCTTTATCGGGATTTGGAAAGAAACTATCATTCATTCTCTGTTGATCATGTAAGATGGTACTGTTAATATCTCATCCTACACCAGATCTTGTGATGATATTTAAATTATTTGAATTCAACACTTCTTCTTTTGATATTGTGTGTAGAAGATTTACATTTTTTCTAGTCATAATTTTGTTGACTACTATTCGGAACTCTTCTAATGAGTGGTCACCGACACTACATATATTGCATAGTTTCAAGTTGATTCTATGTTTCATTGGTCAATCTATACTAATGTGGTCATCTTTCCAGCAATTGTAGCAGTATGGTCATCCTCGACCTCGACCTTGACCACCAAATCAACCACGACCTCGACCGTAGTAGTCATCTCTTCAAGCATAATTGTTAGCTTGGTTGATTGCTTCTGTGTCATAAATTGTTTGTACACTGGATTGATTTCATGCATTGAAATGACATTTTGATGGAATCTTCACAAATATGGCACCACTTAGTGTTTTTCAAATTATGTGGACAATATTGTACATTATGATTAGTCAAACACTCACATATGTTACAATATTTTTGTTCTTGTACTTTGTATGGATTTGTTGTTGCTAGTGGTTGATCGTTAAGGTTACAATTTTCCTCTGTATGTCCTTCTTCACAAAATGAAGTGCACCAAAGTTCATCTCTCCTTATAGGAAAATTCTTTATTGTTTGTTGTATGTTCTCTATTTTGTCTTCAAGTCTTTCAGTCGATGAAGCAGTCGATGGGTCGTCCTCATCTGACTCGATGCACCGTGATTTTTTCAATGCATCTTCACAGGTGGTTATTTCATACAAGTGCAATGGCGAGTGGATCTATTACAGTAAACCAATTACATACCACTGAACTAGCAAGATTTGGTCGAATGTTGTCGGAATTTGGCTCAAGAGATCTCTGAATATTTTATCATACTACCGTATCGACTCGCCTGGTCATTTTTTTATTTATTTTAAATTTTTTGCATCCAAGTGTGTGACATATTGGACTTTGAAAAACGTTAGAAAAACTATCTTTTATGTCTGAATTTTTTCGGTTTTTATTTTCTGTTAAGTTCATAAACCATGTCAGGGCACGGTGTCAAAGGGTAGCTCTGAATTGTGCCATCTGTTTATCTTCATCTGTGATGTCTGCGGTATCTCAAATTTTTTTTCACATGAACCAGTGTCTTTTTGGGTCCTCATCTCCCTCATATAGGGGGATGTGGTTGAATCCCATTTTTATTGTCTTTTTAGAGGTACTCACTTTCTGTGGTGTTTGAGTTACCACAATTTTCAACTAAGTTGTTGGATCCTCGGTCGGGTTTTCTTATGTCAATTTTTTTGTTGTTTGATCTTTTAATGGGTGGTACTCAAGGAATAAGTTCTTATTGTTGAGTACATAAAGTATCTCTTCGGTTTGAGAACTTTGATTTTTATACTCGACTAAACATTGCTCCAATAGTCTGTCAGTTCACGACTATAACTAGTTTCTTCTCTTGATAATAGATTTGGAAAGGGAGTTGAGTCAGTGAGATCCTTAATTTGGATGAGCATGTTGCCGGCTACATTTTTTCTGGCTCAACAATGAGCGCATATCATAGGTTTCCATGCTCGTTGGTTCTATACCATAATCTTGCATATTGGTCATCGATTTGAATTCTTTGCTTGAGAAATTATTTTATTCGCGGGCTGGTTTCTGGTGTAGGAGAAGTGCGTATCATTGGTCCTGACTCTTCATAATCCATGCTTTCAGGTTCGTCTTTCAATTTATAGGAATTCAATCTAGCCTCTATAAACTATACATCACTACTTCTATCGGGGGTCATCGTAGTTGTTGTTATTGCCAGATCTGGTTGATTTGTTTTAGACTCAGAATGCTCACACTCTTTGTCAATCTTACCCTCCTCGATCATTTTCCTATTTGACTTTTGACTATTCCATAGGTTGCAAATTTCTTCCCTTTTCTTTTTCCTTTCATCTCGCTCTAATCTCTGGATGTCAGTGGATTTCTTGTGTGCTTGCTTTCCTCTCGATGACATTTATGCTTCAATAATCATAAATTTTGGTATGATTTCCTTGTGGCATCTCACAAAGTCAACTGACCCCCCATCTCCACCCTGACTTACTCGAACTCGATATTACTGGCCATGTTCATTTATTCAGAAAATAATCCCATGCTTTTCTTGTGTCTTTTCACTTTGTGTCAAGAAATCCTTCCCACTCTCCATCCCTCTGTTGATAGTTACTATTCGGTAACCATGTTCCTATTTAAGGTCAGTATTCAACAATGTCATTGACTCTCTTGTCAAGGAGGAATATATGAAGTAGTGTCGAAACAATACACAAGAATCCTTCGTGCACTTTGGTGTTAATTTTTTCTTTTATATTATCAAGAGATGTTCGATCTTCAGCAACTTGCTTTGAGATATTGTCTTCTTAAAATCTCACGAACCAGTCGTGAAAATTCATTCATCCTCTTTTCATAAGGTTTAGGCCTAGCTTCTTCTCGGTTTTCAATTTACGCATTACTCGACTTGTTGATGTACTGAAATAACACTTCAGGGACGACTTCTAAAAACGTTTCGTGGGTTTCTGAGAAGAATATTTCTCTTGCTTCTATGAGTGAAATATTGTTTCTTCTGGCGTAACTCTTGATGTAATTATCAGTCTTTCACTCCACCATTCACATATGTCTTGAAGGGATAAAAATTTATGTATACTTCTGTATGCCCAGGTCCAGAACTACTGACAATGGAACCAATGTTGTAATCTAAGGGAAACTAGGGAGAGTCCAGTAGTCCTTACATAAGCAACAAAGAAGATACACACACACACACACACATATAGACAATGACATACACAAGTAGTGAGAGCCCAAATATCTATATTTATTAAAAGATATAGTAATGCAGTACAATGTATACAATCTCTCGCATAGAGATATCAAAGTCTCCATGTGCTTGTCTATTTATATTCCTATATGTCTAGTTACCAGGCAATTGTAACTACTTAACTGCCTAGGTCGGTCGGTTAGCAGATACTTTGACCGACTTACATTTTCGACTACAACAGTCGACCAACTATCTCTTAGTCAATTGTCGGGTCTAGTCGACAAATTCGACTAGCCCATACAACAATACTTCAAATGGGTGTTTCTTCTTCTCATTGCTTTTATGGGTCTTAGAGAAAAAAATTCTATTATGCTATAGTTTTTACTTTTGCAAAACTTTGTTAACAAGTATGACTAGGGGTAAGACCTTTTTTGAAGTGTTTTGTGCACCTGAAATATGTAATTTTCATGTTATGTATGAATAAATATTATTTTTTTTAATGTGAAAACAAAGAGATGATTTTTCCTCGAGAAAAGAAGTTTTACTTCCTCCGTGGCAAAAAAAAAAATCTAAATAAATATGATACTTTATTAAATGTGATACTTTATTAAATATGATACTTTATTACCAATTAGATAGCCTGAGTCATTTCATTCTTTATACCTATGAATATGTAATAACATTATTAATTTTAATGAAATGATATAAAACCATGATTAGTTTATCTCATAAATGTAAGAAATTAAATTGCACATGATGTGGAAAGATAAATTGACGCAAACGGCCACCCGACACGTCTGCTACCACCAGGACCTTCTCTTCCTTAGGCCCGAAGAGATAAATCACCCTTCTGATCCTTTATCGGGACCTTCCAATACCCACAGGACTCTTTTGATGATTTCCCTTCGTCCTATCGGGAAATCGGACCTCGTTGTATCGCGAGTCCTGAAACCACAGATTCGGGTCTCTCAAAACCCCGAAAACCGATGAGTATTTACCAAGGATTTCCTTACTCTTGTTGGGATTTTACCCGTCGAGAAATCAGAACTTACGATGTCGTAAATCACTTACCTCTCGTGTCCCCAATTCCCGATCCCCGATGCCACCTGTCTTTTTTACTGCGCTCTGGGACCCACGCACTGACCAGTGGTTGCCGAGATATCGCCTCTCGTGACCTGGAAAACTTTGACTCAAATATTCGCGGTTCCAACTCACGAACCATCGAGTTCACGATCTGTCGATGCCCCCTGTCCTCCTATCCTCCACAATGGACTTTAACCCTGTCAGGAAATCGCGTTTCGGGAAATCACGATTTCTGTTGCACCAATCCACGGGACCTTCCAAGTCCCAAACTCCGATAGGCGATGCCACCTGTCGTCTGCTCGCGACGAGACTCAATCCTCTGACACCTATACTCCACTAGGCGCTTTTAACCCTGTCGGGAAATCGCGAATCGTGATTCCAAAATACACAAGACTCTTGTCTCCGGAAATCCCGAAGTGTCGAACTCCAAACTATCCGAGATCTCACGACATGTGTCCAATCTGGGATCTACGGCTGTACTCCTTTCAGGAAGTCGCGGGTCGCGATTTCTCCCTGCGAGAATTTTATGTTCCTGGAGACTCCAATTCTCTGATGAGTCGAGTCCCGATGAGCTCTGGCTCCTTCCTTGTGCGCTGAGGGTTTTAAACCGTGCGCATCTCTCTTGAGATCTAACGGTCGACGGGACGTCCCGGCTTTCGTCTACGAATCCTGACTGCCAATTTTCCTCCATGAGATTTCTCTGAAATGACCAAGTGTTCCTTCTTAGGACTTTCTCTCTGAGCTTACACCTGCAAATCTTGTCTGATCCTTCTTCAATAAAACTCTCTGGGTTTTCTTTCACGATTATCACAAAGGTGCTATACCTCCTGAGCTTGCGTGCACTGCTTGCGCTCAGCATTCAACAACTTTCCAAGTGTTGAATCTGTCAGACTCGACGCACTCTCTGCAGCAGCAGTCGTCTACTTCCTTTGCTCAGACTGACAGCTGAGACTTCTTCTTCTTCTTTCAACATGCACACTCCTTGCATGGTTGCAACGACCCACTTCCACTTCTGGGCAAATAAGAACAAAAGTTAAACTATCGAGCCCTCATCAACGCACTCCTTGTGGATGAATTCAACTGCACACTTGGCAGGAATTTCCTGGCTTAGATAGAGAAACAATTGAAACTTATCCTCTCTCAGACTTCAGTTAAAATCTGAAATCACATGCACAACATATACAAAACAAATGCATGCCAAGAACAAACATCCATGAGCACATAAACAAGATACACAGAGAAACAACACCAGTCATGAGTTTGAATTAGAATTCCATTCTATTAATTCAACATCTATACATGGGTGTTCTTCACAGATTTCTCTGCATGCTCTTCTCTTCTGAATGTTTTTTTTCTGGCTAATGTTACAATGATACAATGAGGGTGTCTATATCCATTTTCCCTCTCGGACTCTAAAACTGTCTAATCTGGAAATAAATCCTATCTACCTGCATTAAATCTATTAAATGTTGTCTATCAAATTTAGACAAGAGTGTATGGCTCGAGGTCTGATACATCATACAAAAGGCGCTCCTTCATAAAGGATCATTAAAGACTTGCGCTACAATCCCAAAGCACTTTCAAAATTTTGGGTTTGCTTATCCAACTGAACTTTCGCTTGATGTCCTGGCTCGCTTGCTGAGTTGGCGATGCTCCTGCATCATACTCCTCGGCTTGAAAACTTTCATGGGCTCCTGTCCATGAGCTCCTGCATAGTCTGTCCATGCTTTTGAATGACTGCTTCTGTCTCCCAACTGGCATCTTCTACTGGGCGATTCTTCCATTTCACCAGATACTTGAAGTATTGCTTCCATCTGGTTCTTTTGCTAACTCTTTTGTCAAGTATATGCTCCATCTGTGGCCTATCTGCAATCGGCATCTGCTTCTGCCACTAGATTTATGGTTGTTCATCACTTCCATCTTCTACTTCCTCAGTCTTATATGGATATAAGTCTGAAATATTGAATGTCGGAGATATTCCGATCTCATCCGGCAATTCAATTTCATAAGCGTTTTCTCCTAGTTTCTTCAGGACTCTGCATGGCCCAATTTTCTTCATCTTCGGCTTGTTGTATGCTCCCCTTGGGAACCTTTCCTTCCTCAGATGTGCTAGAACTAGATCACCAACCTCATACTGAAGTTGTCTCCTATGTTGATCCGCTCTGTGCTTATATTCTTGGTTTGATTCCAGCAATCGCTGCTTCACTCTGTTGTGAAGTTCTTCCATCGCCCCTGCGAATTATTCAGCGCTTGCACTCTTGGTTATTATCTGCTCTGATTCTCTCAGCTCAGATACTCCTCTCGGCTGCATCCCATATACAACCTGAAATGGGATTTTTCCTGTGCTTCTGTTTACTGAATCGTTGTATGCAAACTCTACCTATGGCAACACGTTATCCCAGCTGTTGTGGTGTTGTGTCACCAGGCTTCTAAGTAAATCTCCCAAACTTTGATTCACCACCTCTGTTTTCCCATCCGTCTGAGGATGATAGGCAAAACTAAACATCAAGTTAGTTCCCATATTCTTCCAGAGTGTCCTCCAAAAATGTCCAATGAACTTCGTATCCCTATCTGATACTATGCTTCTGGGGAACCCATGAAGTCTAACAATCTCCTTGAAGAACAAATTCGCGATCTGAGTCACATTGTTGGTCTTCTGGCATGGAATAAAATGTGCCATTTTGGAAAACCTGTCAACCACCACAAAGATCGAATCATGTCCTCTTTGCGTCCTAGGCAATCCCAATACGAAATCCATGTTGATTTCATCCCATGGCCTCTCAGGTATGGGTAATGATTGGTAGAATCCCGCATTCTTCTTTCTGCCCTTCGAATGTTGACAAATCCTGCACCTGTCAACAAACTTCTTGACATCTGTTCGCATCTTCGGCCAAAAGTAGGCTTCACTCAGCTTCGCAAATGTTTTGTCGTGGCCAAAATGACCTGCTAATCCACCACTATGCTTCTCTTTTAGCAGGTTCTCCCTCATGGAGAAATTTGGAATGCATAACTGATTTCCCCTGAACAACAATCCATTCTGGATCATGTAATCCATCCATGGGCTTCTATCTCTGAGAATTGGATTCTCAGCTGTCTCGTATGCCTCTGCAAAATCTGCATCACCTGCATACATGTCCTTAAGGTTTTCAAAACCCAATGTTTTGACTCGAAACTCCTGCAGCAATAAACACTTCCTGCTCAAAGCATCAGCCACTTTGTTAGCAGTCCCTGAAATGTGTTTAATTACAAATGTAAAATTCTGCATATACTCTACCCATTTTGCATGTTTCAGATTCAGCTTTTCTTGCTAAGTCACAAACTGTAATGCATGATTATCACTATATAGAACAAATTCTTTCGGGATCAAGTAATGACTCCACTTCTTCAACGCTTGTATGATAGCATAGAATTCTTTATCATGCGTGGAATACTTCACCTTTGCCTCATCCAACTTCTCGCTGAAATATGCAATTGGTCTGTCCTCCTGGCTCAAGACCGCTCCTATGGCAAAGCCACTTGCATCACATTTCACCTGGAAAACTTTTGCAAAATCCGGCAACACCAAGACCGGCTGTTCGGTGATCTTTCGCTTCAACAAATTGAAGCTCCTGTCTGCCTCTTCAGTCCAATGAAAATATTTATGTCTTTTCTTGACTATGTCCATCATTGTTGCGCTAATTCCACTGAAGTTCCTAATAAATTTCCTGTAGAAACTTGCCAATCCGTGGAAACTTCTCACCTCGAAAAAATTTCTCGGTAATGGCCAATTTTTAATTACCTCCACTTTACTTAGATCCATCTTCAATTCATTTGCCGATATGACAAATCCCAGATAGATAAGATTTGTCTTCATGAATGAAGATTTCCTCACATGGATCAACAGCTTCTCTTGCTATAGCTTCCTCATTATTGCAGCTAAATGCTTCAGATGTTCTTCTCTGGATTTGATGAAAATCAAGATGTCATCTAAATAAACAATGACAAACTTACCAATAAATTCCTTCAGCAATTCATTCATCAGCCTCATGAATGTACTCAGTGTATTCGTCAAACCAAACGGCATGACTAGCCATTCATACAACCCTTCATTGGTTTTGAAGACTGTCTTCTACTCGTCGTCTTCCCTCATGCGAATCTGATGGTATCCGCTTTTCAAATTCACCTTTGAAAAAAACTCTGCTCCTCTCAAGCAGTCCATCAATTCATTCATCCGTGGCAATGGAAACCTGTACCTGATGGTTATCTTTTTAATGGCTCTGGAATCAGTGCACATTCTCCAGCCTCCATCCTTCTTTGGACTCAGTACCGTTGGAATGGCACACAGACTTAAACTCTCCCTGATCAGTCCTTTATCCAGCAGTTCCTGTACCTGCCTTTTGACCTCTTCATTCTCCTGTTGTTCGACAACACAGGTATTCCAACAGAGGACGAACACCTTCAGTAACCACTCACATAACCAGATAAAAGATCAACACACCAATGTTTTCACGTGGTAAAACCCCTACGGGGAAA
>JZKD02S1739131.1:505555-518539 GCA_000966675.3 Picea glauca
TCTATTCTTCTTTGAAAAAAATATTATTTGATTTTATTAGTTATGAATTGTTAAAATCTACTATGACTTATGTCAAACATTTAACAGACTTGATTTCAACCTCCAATAAACTTCACTAGTGATGCAATAAACTTAACAACGTTCTACTGCACTTTATGAGCATAAATACATTGACTAAGCAAACTGAAAATTAGCAATGGAAATAAATGAACAGTAGACAACATTCAACAATGAATTTGACACAAATTTCTGGGCAATGCCCTTGGGAAAACCTTGAAGGGAAAACTAACCAAGGAGAGATTCTTCTTATTGAGCTCGTAGGAAATTTTCAGAGATTACAACAATAACAAATTTCCAGCAAACAATGACAATACTCATCTCACTCGCCAAGCACAATATCCTCCTAAAAAACAATGCCAAACTGTCTTGAAAAATGTACCACTACTATACGACCAACTCAAAAAACTGCCTCAAAAATCGTTCTTGAGCTCTGTTTTACTTTTAGTACAAACTGTACAGATTCTTCCTACAACAAATGCCCCAAAAATAATTCCCTTGTCTCCTGCCTCAATTTCTGTGCATAAAAAATTGTTGTATGACTGTTGAATCCATATCGTAAGACCTCCTCTAATGTTGTATGGTGTTGTTATCATAAATGATGAATTTATTGGGATGTGTGCCCTCTATTCTCCTTGGGATGCGTGCCAATCCTATTATTTCTTATTCTCTTCTTCCTTTCAATTCAAACCATCTCTTGGAAAGTGTGCCTCTTCACATTCCCCTCAACCTCTCCTTGAAAAGTGTGCCCCATCTCCCTCAAGTGCTACCTTTATTCATTCATTAATGAGTAACTTCCCTAACCCTAGATCTTCAAAAATATAGATAGTCAAGATTATATCTTTCCCTCTCGATATCAATGGCCGTGACTTAATCTTCCATTGAGTTCACTTAAATCACTTAAATGAACCACACTTCATAAAGCCACTTTTACCCATTAAATATTAAAAGGCCCAACTTGGATTTATAAAATCACTTTATAAAGTCACTTTATATACTCACTTTATAAAGTCCCTTAAGAGAGACATTTTCTCGACCACTTCTACATCCTAGGCACCACTAATGTAGAACTACCTCTAAGCTACAAAAGCTAACACTCCCTCTTAGTGAGGGAGGTACTTATGGAACCTCCACCAAAATATGCCTCCAATCCCATCATCTCATCTGTTGTTGTAGTTTCTCCCTACGAACTAGAAACCTTTTCTCCCTCCAAACTGGAAGCCACTGCTGCTACATGCCCTGAACTTTGATATGGAGACCTGTCAATCCAAGACATGCACCTAGGATTCTCCTCACTCCTATGAGCATCCAACTGTCTCAGCTCATACCTTCTAAGTGTTATACGATTACTGGAAGATGCTCGAGTCCCCGATATCAACTCACTCTTTTGATCAACCTACTCACTCATAAACACTAACAAAGATTCTGAATCTAAGAATCCACTGGATCCAACCACAGGATATCCCAACAACTTGTGTAACCTCTCATGTTGGACACCAAGCAATATTGTTGTGTCAGGAGTATCCCCCTATGGATATAGAAACACAAATACACAACAAAACACAACTCCACATCCATCAACCTACAAAGCTGACAATGAGAGTAAATTTACTGGCATCTCTGGAACAAAAAACACCTTGAAAAACTCCAAAAAACCTCCTGACTCCAGCTGGAATCTCATGCTTCCAACCCCTTTCATTGAAAATCCGGTGCTAGCTCCACAACCCACATAACAATTTGAGTCTATCTCTGAAAAATTGAGGAACACAAACCTCATTCTCTTCATATTCCAAGATGAAACACTTTACACAAACCACACTCCAATGTCCCCAAAATATGCACTACCACTTCTTGAAAGGATAATCATCAGAGAAAATTCCTTCTCGGACTTCTCAGTAAACTCAACAACCTCAGTTGAAGCTGATACCTCTGGTTCATTATTCTTCTTCTTCTTGTTCGAACATTGACTAGTGTAATGGCTAGTCTTGTGACATGTAAATCATTTCACTTTTCTCATGTCCTTCCTCTTATTCTTTTCTCTTTCCCACAAGAGAAACATTTTGCTTGTTTGCACCACCCTTTGCCTTCTCCTGATCTCTACTCTGAGAACCCTTTCATATCTCCTCCTAAGTAAAGTCATCCCATAGTTTGATCCAATCTGGGAGATTCTCTCTCCCCACCACACACTTCATGAAAACACCCCACTCTTTGGTGAATCCCTTTAGGGCTATGCGTATCAACTCTGAGTTTGGAATAATCTCCCCTACAACTTCCAACTCATCCTTCACCTGTCTATGCCAAGTGAGATAGGAGGCCACACTCTCTCCCTTGGCCATCCTAATGAAATGGAGATTGTCCCTCAGGGCCATCTTCTTGTTCTCTTTCTTTCTCTCATATAAGTTTGTTAGTGCAACCCACATCTCCTTGGATTTCAACTTCTCATCCAAATGTGGAATTAGGTGGTCTCTCACTCCATCCAATATTATCCTCTGCACCCTTGATTCCTTCACCTTATGGAGGTCTAGGGAAATGGGATATGATGAAGGCACTGTCATGGTGGTACTCACAAACATCAACAACTTGTTCTCCCCGAGAACAACTACAATATTCACCTTCCATTGCAGGTAGTTTGAGATTCCCTCCAACCTGTCCTCATACTTGGGACTAGAAGTCATCCTTGTCCAACTGAAAGAGACCCTTTCTTCCCCTTCTTCTTCCAATAAAACCCCCTAAAAATCACGCTATGCAAGTGCCAAACTCTGTCCACTGAACCTTAGAGCCCAAGCTATGATACCATGTTGAAATTTCACCTAAAACTAGGAAAACACTTAATAAACTTTGATTTCAATCTCCAATAAACTTTAGCTGTAATGCAACAAACTTAATAACATTCAATAGTGACTTATGAGCATAAATACAATTACTAAGAAAACTAAAATTTAACAACGGAAAATAAAAGAACAATGGACAACATTCAACCACATTTAACACAAGGATTTTCTAGGCAATGCCCTTGGAAAACCCCCGAAGGGAAAACCAACCAAGGAGAGATTCTTCTTATCGAGCTCGTATAAATTTTCAGATATTACAACAATACATTTTTTCTGCAAACAATGGAAATACTTATCTCACTCTCCAAGCATAATATCCTCCTCAAAATTAGTTCCAAAGTTGTCTTGAAAAATGTGCCATTGTTGTATGACTTGTACGACCCTGTACTGTCAGCATCAACTCTAAAAACTACCTCAAAAATCATGCCTGAGCTTTGTTGTACTTTTAGTATGGACTGTACAAATTCTTCCTACAACAAATGTCTAAAAAATCATTCCCTTGTCTCCTGCCTCGATTTCTGTCCATCAAAAACTATTGTATGGATGCTGAATCCGTATTGTACAACCTCTTTTAATGTTGTATGGTACTGCTGTCATAAATGATGAATTTCTTGGGATGGATGCCCCCTATTCTCCTTGGTATGTGTGTCAATCCTCTTGCTTCTTCTTGTCTTCTTCCTTTTAACTCAAACCCTCTCTTGGAAAGTATGCCTCTTCACATTCCCCTCAACCTCTCTTTGAAAAGTGCACCCCATCTCCCTCAAGTGATGCCTTTATTCACTCATTAATGAGTAACTACCCTAACCCTAGATCTTTAAAGAGATAAACGATCAATATTAGATCTTTCCCTCTCGATATCAACGATCATGACTTAATCTTCTGTTGAGTTCACTTAAATCACTTAAGTCACGCACACTTCAAGAAGTCACTTCTACCCACTAATATTAAAAGGCCCAACTTGACTTTATAAATTCACATTATAAAGTCACTTTATATACTTACTTTATAAAGTCACTTAAGAGAGACATTTGCTTGGTCACTTCTGCATGTTGGGCACCGCCAATGCAAAAGTACCTCCAAGCTACAAAAACTAACATGAATTTGCATTGTTTGAACAATATAATGAGGGCATTTGAATGGAACTTTAACAACTTGTCATTCTCAATGGAAGACACTAGTGATCCATGCATTTCAAAGAACACATCTCACACTATATCATTTCCTTGAAAGTAACAAAAGTTGTTCCTTCATAAAGGATTATTAAAGGCTTGCGCTACAATCCCAAAGCATTTTTAAAATTTTGGGTTTGTTTTCCCAGCTGATCTTCGCTTGATGTGCTGGATCTCTTGCTGAGTTGGCGATGCTCCTGCATCATACTCCTCGGCTTGAAATATTTCATGGGCTCCTATCCATGAGCTCCTGCACGGTCTGTCCATGCTTTTGGATAACTGCTTCTGTCTCCCAACTGGCATCTTCCACTGGATGATTTCTCCATTTCACCAGATACTCAAAGTATTCCTTTCGTCTATTCTTTTGCTGATTCTCCTGTCAAGTATACACTCCATCTGTGGCCTATCTGCAATCGGCATATGCTTCTGCCACTGGATTTCTGGCTGTCCATCACTTCCACCTCCTACTTCCTTAGCCTTATATGGATATAAGTCTGAGACATTGAATGTCGAGGATATTCCGATCTCATCCGACAGTTCAATCTCATAAGCGTTTTCTCCCAACTTCTTTAGGACTCTGCATGGCCCAATTTTCTTCATCTTCAACTTATTGTATGTCCCCCTTGGGAACCTTTCTCTCCTCAGATGTGCCAGAACTAGATCACCAACTTCGAACTGAAGTTGTCTCCTATGCTAATCTGCTCTGCGTTTGTATTCCTGGTTTGGTTCCAGCAATCGCTGCTTCACTCTGCTGTGAAGTTCTTCCATCGCTTCTGTGAATTCTTCAGCGCTTGTACTTTTTGTCATGATCTGCTCTGAATCCCTTAGTTCAGATACTCCTCTTGGCTGTCTGCCATATACAATCTCAAATGGACTCTTACCTGTACTCCGATTCACTGAATCGTTGTAAGCAAACTCTGCCTGTGGCAACACATTATCCCAGCTCTCCTCCACGTCACCCTCTCCTCGTCGCGCTATCTGGCATCGTGAGATCGCGATTTCAATTATAACAATTCCTTTGCATGGGAAAATCCTGAATGCCGATCCTTGACTCCCCGGGATTTCTGACACCTGGCTAATCCGGGATCTATGGCTATACTCCTTTCGAAAAATCACGGATCGCGACTGCTCCTTATGAGAATTCTACGACCCTGGAGACTCCGATTCTCCGATGAGTCAAGTCTTGATGAGCTCTAAATCCTTCCCTACGCGCTAAATCTTAAACCTTGTGCAACTTCCTCGAGATCTTACGGCTTTCGGAACTTCGCTAATCTTCCCTGTGAATCCTGACCGTTGACTCCTCCTCCTCAAGGATTTCTTCAGAAAACTAACTGATTTCCTCGGCACTTGCCTCCAACTCCTGCGCTTGTACTTCCTTCTCAAACCTACCTCGACCCAAACCCCCTGGGCTCCCTTTCAACAATACCATGAAGGAACTACCCCTCTTGAGCTTGCGCACCCTTCTTGCACTCAGCCTTCAACGCTCTCCAAGTGTTGAATCTTTCAGACTCTGCACCCTCTTTTCAGCAGCAGTCGTCTAACTCTGTTGCTCAGACTAACAGCTGAGACTTCTTCTTATCCAACCCGCATGCTCCTTGCAGGAATTCAACAACCCAAATCAACTCCTGGGCAAACAAGAACAAAAGGTTCAGGTACTGAGCCTTCATCGACGCACTCCTCGCAGATGAATTCAACTGCACTCTTTGCAGGAATCTCCTGGCTCGGATAGAGAAACAATTGAAACTTATTCTCTCCTCTCAGACTTCAGTTTAAACCCTGAAATCACATGCACAACATATTCAAAGCAAATGAATAACCAGAAAAACAAACATTCATGAGCACATAAACAATCTACACAGAGAAACAACACCAGCCATGAACTTGAATAGAACTTTCTGCTATTAATTCAAATGTCTGTACATGGGTGTTCTTTTCTCTGTTTTCTCTTCTCTTCAGAATGATTCTTATGGCTAATGTTACAATGATACAACGAGGGTGTCTATATCCGTTTTCCCTCTCAGACTCTAAAACTGTCGAATCTAGACTTAAGCATCTATCTACCTGCATTAAATATATTAAATGCCTCCTATCTATTTCAGATAAGAGTGCCCACTTATGCATCAGGGTTCGACACTTCGGAATATTTGGTGTTGAAAGAATCACGGAGGAGTCGCGAAACTCTGAACTGCGAAGGGTCCCACAGCTATAGCATTTGGCATGGACAAGTGTCGACCATATCAGAGATCGGGATTTGAAAGGGTCTGCGACATCACGCAGCAGGAATCGCGAATTCCTGAAACACAAATTCCCGATCATCATTTGAGCGTGGGCCACAGGTGTCAGAGCTGAGGATAGGTGGCATCGGAAGTCGGAGATCGGAGATCCCAAAGGCACGAGTTCTTCACATTTCAAACTCGCGAACTCTGAAGTTCCGATAAGGGAAGGACCGTGCCCTCGTGGACCGAGAGGTCACATGTGAAAAGGAATTAGCCGAGGAGAGCTAAGGAACGGAGCTAAGTGTCATTGCAGATCGGGAATAGGGGATTCGCGAGGTGGGGGATTTGTGACCTCGTGTGTACCAATTTCCTGACGGGCAAATTCCCAATCAGGGGTAAGAAAGCCGTGGACGAGTGATCATCAGGATTCGGGGATTGGTGAGACCCGATTCCGTGAGCTCAGGACTCGCGATATCGCGAGGTCCGATTTCCCAATTTAAAGAAGGTAGAGTGCAAAGAACGTCTGTGGGTATTGAGAACTCCCGACGGGGGGGTTGAAGAGTATTTTAACTCTTCGAGCTTGGGGAAAGAAAGGTCCTGGTGGTAGTAGACGTGCTTGGAGTGGTCATGTTGCATCAACAACGATGCGAGTTGTTAAGGCCACAATATAAAAAAAATTGTAATGGTAACCTCGAAGAAAACATGGTGCTATTGTTAGCACCAATTTTAGTTTTAGGGGTGAATTTTAAGGTTTTTGTTTGGAACAGTAATGGTTATTGAGACCACGAATTCAACCAAATTGTAATTTTAACCCCGAAAAAAAAAACGAGTGATGCTATGATCACCATTTTTTGTTTCTTGGTCAATTTTAAGGCTTACAGATGATGGTTTCAAAATTTTCTAATTTTAACAATGAAAAAAAAAGAGTGATACTAGTAGAACCATTTTTTGAAATGAGGGTAAAAATAACCACTAAACATGGCCTTTAAAAAATGAGAATTCTCCTGTGATAATCACTTTTTGTTTCTGGGCCTATTTTAAGGCTTTTGTATGCAAATTTACAGATGACGATAGAAAATTTTTGTAACTTTAAATCTGAAAAAAAAAGAAGAGAATTCTACCAATATCACCATTTTTTGAAATGAGGGTACAAATAGCCACTAAATGCGACCTTTAAGAAAACAAGAACTCTAGAGAGTTCTCGTTAAGTTGGTAACTTTGTTTTTGTTGCATATGATAAAATCCCAAGGTGAAAGTTTCCTTCAGAGTTGCCTAGAGGGAATTGAAAATGACAAGAGAAGACTATCCAATATGCATGAGCCTTCACCAAATGATCAGGGGCACACTGAAGAAATTAACCCAAAAAACTTGATGAACCCACACCATAAGTCTGGGTATACAATTTGTAGGATATTCTGACAAGATTTCCATAACATAAGATCTGAATTCGGTGCTTTGGCAATGATATAGATATTAACATGATTTGTTTGATTTGATATAGTAAAAAACCATGTGCACTCCAAGTTCAAAAATTCTATTTATAGTGACTTTGAGAAACATTCATTGAGTGGTTGTTCACTAGGATAAACCATTCCTAGTGAATCATTCCTTTTTGTTTCCATTTTGGGACAACCTTCACTTTAAATTTTCATTGCAACTTCAATTTTGTTTCTAGTTGGTCACTGCAAGGTTTTTAAAATATTTTGATCACTTTCTTTTTTCACAGTTTTTATTCATTATTGTTATTTCTAGTTTAACAATTTGCTGGTAGAATGAACTAATTTTTGATGTATTAATATGTTTTTATCATGATTAGTAGTTATATAACGATGTCATCTAAGAAATATGTCTTCAAAGAGAATAGAAAGAAGAAGAATAAGAAGAAAGCTATGATCTCTCTACCCTTGAAGAAAATAGACTCGAGTCTCCCAATACTTGCTCTTTTGAATATTTGTTTCTTGATGAAGCTGAAAAAATTGAGGCAACCAATATAGAATAGGATATAGATAAATCATCTTTGAGTGAAGAATAAGAGTATGAGGATGAGGATTAGGATGATTAAATCTCTCCTCAATTCTTCAAAGTATTTATTAATTATTACAATGTCCTTTTTTTCTATCTAAGTAGTTGTTACAACCTCCTTTGAAAGGATGGTTTTAGTAAAATGTTTATAAATGAATGTTCATATCCTTTAAAAAAAAATTGTTCATAGTAACATTTGGTTTATGTACAATATTTCTATAAATTAATAAAATTATACTCAAAGAATGAGCTTGCTTTGCATATTGTTGCTATGAAATAATAGATATTGTTTCATTAACTCCACGTTGGTCTACAAGAAATCAATATCCTCAATAAAAATAAGGCTACATTCTAAGTCTATATGATTTTTCTTGACACACAAGCACACCCACTTTATGTAACGACCCCAATCATTACGACTACACGCGAAGCATAAAGAGCAATTTTTTTTTTGGCAGGAAGGAAAAGATGACAATAGTTGAACCACACAACCTGACGACGAACACACATGCACAGGTCAGTCAACAGACAACAACGAATCAACAACTAGCACAATGAGCAAATGGGCGACACAAGCGTAAATCAACAGATAGAAATGACTACCTGCCCGACTCAACATGACAACGCCTACAAGCTAAGGGACAACATCCACCTTCCTGACACAACGGCCTCAACAACCAGTAAATAGACCCTCGATGATGTGAAACCAAGCACATGAAGGTGTTACAACCCAAGCGCTAAAAAAAAATTTCAATGACCAACAACACCCACAACGGGACGCCCGACTCCGACCAAGTTATCATTAGCCGCTATCCAATAAGGCGCGCCATGATCCCCTCAACTGGAATCATGTCGCCCCAAGTGATAGACGCGACAATAACTCTGGTACAAGATAACATATCTAGGCTAACAACCCAAGAAGAATCCAATGCCCTAGGAGCCTAACAACTGACAAGAAGACTACACCTATACCCCCAAGAAACAAGTTGACAGGACGCAGGTGACATCGCTTAAAAACTTGCGCACGCTAAAAAAATGACTCGATGACAACCATAAACCATAACGTGGATGGTATTAATAATATCTTTCTACTTACTAATTCCGATAGTTGCAAGCATCTAAGGCTTCTCGAATCGATCTCCAAAATCAAGTGCACTAGCATGATAATCCATTTTGGTAACTAGAAGTCCATACATTAGGAAATGTAGTAAAATTTTTATAATAAAGTATGCATTTACCAAATGGCAAGCTTCCCAATTAGTTGGCATAACCGGCTTTCCAGCAGTGACATGGCACCTAAAAATATTCTCAAGAGACGCACTAGAAAAATTTCATTCCTTCGAAGAAATCTTAAAGATGTAAGAGAGAAATAAAGGACTTTCACAGTCACACACCTAAATTCCTTCACCCCAATAATATAATGGAACTATTATAAATTTTTCCAACCCCAATACAATGTCAAATTACATTATTTCTATAATTTTGAACCCATTATTCCGAATTTCTTTTAAAAGAAAAACATTAGCATTCCACATTGTGATTAAGATTTTATATAGATGAACATTAATATTTAAATTAATAAGATTCAATTTGATATTCAATGATTCCTTTTTGCTCAATAATTATTATGGGAGTGACCATATTAACCAACTAACCTTCAAGAATTAACTTGTACTATTCACCATTTAAAAAGGTATTAACAATAATCATAATTACCTGGCGATCTTAATTAATTACTGGTGAAATTTCAATGCTACTAAAGTACCATAACTAATAATTGAGTGTACAATATTTGTATGTAAATATATATATATATATATATATTAGTTATTCAAGGGACTTACGCAATCAGGAATCTCTCAACCTAAATCAATAAAGTTTAAATAAAAATAATAAGAAATCCATAAGACATGGAAAATATATGTTGCTATCTATGATATGGGTCTTAAGGTTAATACAGTCATTGTCAACAACCAAATAGCCATCGAAGTATAACTATTGTTGGATCTAAAGTCAAACGCAGTAGCAAGGAAATCAAGGGCCAATTCAAAAGGCATAGAGGTAAGTGCAGTAGTAAAACACTGTCAGTGGTAAGATGCAGACTTACCTACGCTATCCATTATACCTAACAAAATAGATATCATAAAAACAAGCGTAGGCATTCTCTAAAAAAAACGCAGGAAAAAATATAAGTAAAATCGTAGCTAATGCATGTGATTTCACAGTCAATAAATTGAGGTGTTGGTTGTGTTAACGCTGGCGATATTTTCTAGTCATTAAAGGGATTTACAATTATAACCATACATAATGTTGTCTTTTAAACCAGGAATTACAAAATCATTGTCTAGAGAAAATGTTGCTCTCATCAATAATTCACTGTGTAATTACGTTTTACAAGGCATTTAAATTCCACAAGTTGATCCCTACCAGCCAATCATCATGTATCAAGATACTGTGGTATGCACTATCAAGGTTGACTTACTATTTATTGAATTTAAACTCCATAGTCGCTACAAAGTTTTGATGCAAAAATGGCTGTAATAATAATAATAATGTAAGTGTGTTTGAGGAAGTTAACATTGTAGAGTCTCTATAGTATTTTGTTGTTGAAATTGATGTATTAACTAATTTTCTAACCTATTTCCATTCAACTCGCAGTGTAAGTCTAGGTGCAAGAGCGTATCAACTTGAGTGTGAGTGCGATTCAAATCGAAGGGTAAGTGTGCTTCAGATCCACAGGGTAAGTGCGTTCCAAATCACTGGTAAAGAAATGGATAGTAACTCGGTCAAAATATAAGTGAAACGAAGAACATATAAGGATTAAGATGGCATAAATGCAGATGAATCACAGAGTAACTAAGTGATAACGTTGTCAAGCAAATGTGGTGGTCTTAAAAATGCTTTCCTTAAAAGGATTAACAATCATGGTGATAATGCTGTCAAGAAAATGCGCTAGTCTTAAAAGCGTTTTCCTTAAAAGGATTAACAATCATAAAGGAAAATCAAAAGAGAAAAAATTATAAATCACTGTCGGATTACAATCCAAAGGGGAACTTAAGCTATATGAAAATTTTAGTAATCGCTCAATCAAGAGTATGCTCATCAATGCTCGATCATAATCCTGGAAATTTTACTCACAATTTTTTTTCTATCATCAATAAAATTTAAAGGAAATCGCTAAGTGAATCTCTGGGGAGGACGTAGAGAATATCCAAGACCGAAAACAAAGAGATACTTGGCCAGGAAATGCCATAAAAATGCAAACTTAAATTTCTAGGAAGGGTATTAAAAACACAGAGTTACTTCATGAGGAAATGCATCAACATAGAGATCAAAACGTAGAGGATAATAAGCAGTCCGCTAGGGGAAAGGATAAATAATCGCAGAGGTAATCAATCACAACAAGGCATAAGGAAATCCATCAACCAGGAACAATCAACATGGGTAGACGACTGGGCAAACACATCATTCACTCATCATCCATGCACAAAAAAGAAGGGCATTAGAATCTATAGGTCACTATGCACCGAAGTGACGACTATCGATTTGGCTCTTAGCCGACTGCTCAAGCGTAGAATGAAGAAATAGGGAAGAGGATGAAAAACACACTCTTCACAACAATCAACAAAAGCAAAGGACAGTCACAACATGCAGGGACCGAATGCCAAGGGAAACAAGTCAAGCAGGGAGCTTAAGGCTATGGGGAATTTAAGTTCTCAGTTGAAATGCTAACTCACAAATTTTCTTTACCCAATCAAAAATATAGAATTGAAAGCGTAAGACATAACAAGAATCTACTATGCAGAATCAAGAAAGCGTATCATAGCCTAAGTCATCCTCTCTGAGTCGTTGTCCCTTGCACTTCGTGAAGCTCCCGCTTGTCGACTGATGAGTCTTCACCGGTACCTCCCAACCAACGCTAGGGGTACTCTTCTTCTCCCTTAGCCCCTTGAGCCGTAAAGGGGACACACACACTAAAACAATGAACAACTAGCTCCCAGCTCACCTCGCAAGGCCGAGATACCACTCCTCACTGAGCTAGGTATCCCAACTCCCACAAGTTAAGTTTGTCAAGTATGAAATTCTGCAGCGTAATGTTATGCATCACAGCCCCCTCCATCCTCCTCCTTCTCCCTCATTTATATAAAGTTTCTAAGTCATTTACTTTCCCAAAATCCCATTTAATTTATTGTTCAATAATTTAATTCATAAAAATATTCCCCGTACATGTGTCACCCATCCCCTTCATTGCACCATAATTTAATTTCATTAATTAATTAATTACTCCTATTTCCCTCACCCACCTAAAAGAATGCCTAGAATCACTCCTAGGTGTCCCCATATTATCGTACACATTTTAATGACTTACCCCCTTACTATTTCACTAGTTGGGTTCAATTTAGAAAGTTCTTAAATTCAAAATACCTTACTAAGTTATTCTTTCTGCTTTTTCCTTATGTTTCCCTTTCCCTTTATGTTTCCTGATTTTTCCTAGTTTCCTAATTCTTTTAAATTTCCCTCTTTCCCTTTTCATTTAAGATTCAAATTGGCAAGTGTAGAAAATTACCCCTTTTCCCCTTTTTCTTTTAGTTAATTTTTTTTTTTAATTAGCATATGTAACAAAACAATTATTTCCCCCTTTTCCCCCTTTTTAAATTTTATCCCCCAAAAGAATTTTTTATAATGTAA
>JZKD02S1739131.1:540015-554321 GCA_000966675.3 Picea glauca
AGGGAGGGAGAGAGAGGGAGAGATGGAGTGAGAGTGAGGGAGGGAGAGAGAAAGAGAGGGAGGGAGTGGGAGGAAGGTGGAGAGATAGGGGAAGAGAGGGGGAGTAGAGAGAGAGAGAGAGGGAGGGAGGGAGAGAGGGTTGGAAGGGAAGAGAGAGACAAAGAAGGACACCAAAAAATGGTGCGATTTCCACAAAATCCCCTGGCACAACACCGATGAATGTCACTCAAAACAATGATTGGTGGCCAAGATCAAAGATGAGCTGAACCCTGATTCTGAATCCGATTCTGAAAATAATGGTAAAGGACAAATCATTGACGCAGACCCCACTACTATTGTCGCAACCGCAACAATTCAATTAGAAGAACCAACAGATCCCGAAGAGGGGGAGTGCCTTTTTCATTCACATATGTGGGTGAAGGGGATCCCGCTACATTTTATTGTTGATAGCGGAAGCCAGAAGAACCTCATCTCATCAGAGGTTGTCAAATAGTTGGGATTGTCGACAAAACCACACCCGCAGCCATACAACATCGAGTGGCTTCGCTAAGGACAAGATCTCCATGTCAGCCAGCAATGTTGATTGTCATACGACATCCATCCCTTCAAGGATGAGGTATTATGTTATGTTGCCCCACTGGATGTTTGTGATGCTCTCTTGGGCCATCCATATATGTGGAAGCGCCATGTTATTTATGAGTCTCGACCCCATAGTGTCATTATTACTTTGGGGGGTCATCTCTACAGAATACCAGAGGTAGTTCTGACTATTGTACCACCTAAAAAGTGTCGCAAGTTAGTATCTCATACTGCAAAATTTAGCTTCTTCACAATCTGTTCAAAAGGAGAACAGAAGGACACTACAAACACTACAACCTCGCCCCAAGCACCTTCTATCCAATAGAAGCAGGTCGACAAGGCTGCAACAAAGCAAAAATATTCCTTATACACATTGTCCTCTCATGTATCTCAACTTGTTGAACAACCTCAGTCTCAACAGGTTCTTGACATACTTCCACAAATTGAGCAACACGACGTCTCTAGCAATACAAGCAGCTCACCAAGATGCAGATCCAACAAATGATTTTCCCTCTCCCCCAGGAACTCAACACAATGGATACCATTTCTTCCTAAGGAGGGAGGATTGATCCAGGTTGATATCGGTGGCCACCCACCTTTTCCGAGTGGCTCAAAACAGTTTTCTGATAATTTTGGCAATTTACTATTTTTAGCAGGCTTTAACTTTAGAGGCCATTTTGAGGGCCTAAATGAAGGTTTTTCGAGATCGAGGTTTTCAATTATAGCCAAAGGAATACTTGAGCCCCCAAAATGAATCTCCTTGATGATACCTTTCCAACGAGCTATCACACGCCTAAAACGGAAATCGTATGGAAAAGTTACGACCCCAGAAAGTTGATGTACTAACTTGCCCAAACGGGGCACACATGACTTTTGGTGCTTCATCTCCTAGGGTTAGGTTTTTGGATGTCTAGGGTTTTGGGCATTCTTGTTTATTTTAAAAATTCCTTCAGAGCCTCATTGTAATCATCTTCTTGCGAATGCGAGTAGCCGTCACATCTCTTCTCAGAGATAAGTTGCCACCATTATAGCGAGTCTTTCACTCTGTATTTTTACAGTCTCTGTACATTTCTTTCATTAATAGAAATTGTGTATTAATGTATATCTGTGTTTATGGTTGCATCTCTGATACATTTATGTTATATTATTGAATATCTGTGATATCTCTGTGCATTTCTTTATTATATCTCCGATCTCATTTCGTGCCAAAAATAATCCAGATCATCAAACTCCCTAGCTTAGCCCTTTTTCTTAACTTTTAGGCCCTACCCTTTCCCTGACTAGTGGAGTTTAGTCCCCCATCTCTTTTAACGTGGTTGGTCTGCGCACAGTGATGTATTTTATATTAAATATGAGACATGTACAAAAATATGCGCTCTGGCATTTAACATCTAGGCTCTCCGGTCTAATCAAAACATAAGAATCCTAGCTTATAATAACTGGCTCACCGACCTATAAAACGTATCATATACGCAAAGGCTCGCTAGCCTCACAATTGTGTGCATTTAAGATGCTGTGCATGGTGTCTGGAATGTGCAACATCCTCATTTTCACTGCACAGTACATGTGTGCACTACACCATGGAAAATGCAAGCCAAAGGATGTAAAACACACCAACTTAAGTACATTATTATATTTTTTGTTGGGGTTCTTCTTGGGGATATTACAATCCCCTCTCCTTATTTATGCACTGTCCTCAATGCATCATGTACACATATATAACAATATTTTCAAAAATTCTTAGTGCATTATATACCATGTACTATTCAAATTCTTTAAAATCTCCAAGCTTTATCTATTGAAATCTTGTTATCCATCTAGTGCTCTACTTTCTAGCACCAATTATGGTATTCATACTGTAACTTGAAGTCAATTGCTCTGTTCCATAAATCGAATTCAGGAAATAATTCAGCTCATTGTTCCTTATTACATGCTTCAATTAAACTTCATTGAAGCAACGACTAGTTGTAGATCCATGACGTTCCACCCAGCCTTATATCTCACTGTTGATGAACTCTTAGCATCATACCATTCCCAAGAATGGGATATGACTCCATTAGGACAATGGATTCCCAAGATAACCATGACCCACAATCAATATCCACGTATTCTAGGCCAAGGTACCAAACCTCAACAACACTCCAACCAATGGACTCTCTTCCCCACATGCCTGTACAACCCAAGGTAGTATGTACTTTCACTGTCCAATAGTTCATAGACTGCTCAACTTCCTTTCCAGGGCTCCAATACAGGCCAGACAGGAAGTCTCAGAGCATCGTGGATCCAAGAGTTCCCACTTTAATCATTATCATCTCATCTGCATCATACACATGCAATTATCATGAGAGAGCATTATAAAAATTCCATTTTATAAATCAAATTAATTTCATAAGGAATTCGACTTTCCCCAAATATGAAATTCTATTTATATTGTATACAACCAACAAATTGTCAGTATTTTCTGTATATCATAATTCATCATGCACGTCACCTTATGCAATGATTCTTAGAATTGCCTGCACCTAGAAATTCAATCACAATTACCAAATAATTCAACCAAATAGAATGAATAGTCATTCTATTCATATGCATATTCATAATTAATAATAGTAAGTTCATTTCTTCAATTTTCTGAACAGAAATTTCCTGCATTCACTTTTCCTGTGACCACCTCACTTGCAAATTTCTTGTTGCAATGTTTATCAGCTCCTGAAATTTTCTCAACTTCATGAGTTAGCAACATTTCAACCATTAGCATAATTATTTCCATGTAAAAACATATATACATGCACTCACAAAATGCATTGAGCAAAATGCATGTAAGTATACAATTCCATCATGTATGAGTGCAATTATGCCACTTACCAGGCATGAGTGCAACTCTCAATGCTTGTTTATTCAATGCACCCTTGCATTGATTTTCAGAATGAGCTCTATCTAAGTCATGCATCTCACCATCCATAAATTGAAAATCTGGCCAATGTCTTGACACATTTCCACACACTTCCCATTGTCTTCACAATTACTTGGATGCCTTCCTTTTCGACCTGAACACTATACCAAGAATACATTTATGTAGTGTTTATTAGTGTTAGCAAAAAGGTTGTAGTCCAAGTTTTATTTAAATTAGGAATATTATTGGGTATTTGTGTGGCACATAACCTTTCTATAACCATACCCTACCATATCCAGCCATGTCCTGGTCTCATACATGACAAGATTTCTTAGCATCATTCCTATAACCAGTTATTATCTTTTATTTTTTTTTGTTATTGCCACATAACCAAATTGACATGACATGCTACTATGTCAGTGTGTTCATTCAAAAGCTAAAAACTTTGATAAATATAACATGCCTCTAACCTTTACCACACTTAGTGGTAAATTAATTATGTCAATGCACTTAAAGAATACCATGCAACGTAGTTTAAAATTCAATTTGGGGAAATTCTTACCTGGATTTCCCTTTGGCAATTATACAACATGATTTCCAAAAGAGAGAGACTTACCTGCAGGACTGCCATTAAATGAGTTTAATGCCACCTGATTAGTTGATGAATATAAAAGTTCTCATGCTTTCTTATCAGACTTATAATTCAATATTCTATCCTTATGTTTCTTCCATCCGTGTGCAACAACATTATCAACAACACTTTCAAACATGCAAGAATTATCACCTTATGGTTGTCCCAACAAGCCATAAAATACTTGTTGCTACAGTAATTGCAGCAACTTCTTTCTTCCTGTATCATGATTCCCTATTTATCCCAGAAGTCTTCCATTCTCCTAGATTATTGAACCTTCAAGTGCTCTTCATTGTATTTACTGTGCATGAATATTTATGATCTGAGCACTTTCTAGCCAAAACACTCTTGGCTGTTTTTTTTTTTTTTTAAATCCGAATACTAAAATGATATTAACCTTCATATTTTATTTATTTCCTAGATCCATCTATTCCAAATCATACTTGGATGAATTTCAATTCCAATCTTGTTGTCTTACAGACTTTGGATTGCCAACATCCATTTATTTTTTGAATCCCTCTGATCCAACTCCTACATGACCCAATTCTATTTCTAGTCATGTTTTCTAAGTAACCTAGGACAGTTAACACCAACTTCCTTCTTAAGGTACTTGATTTATCCTTTTCTTAACTGATCATATCAATACTTGGATTTGCTTGTTGTCTATTACTTTCCCTTGTCTTGACCAATCTGATTTCAAGCTGCCTTGCGTAGTCCAATTCTATCATGCCATAAATAATGTCCTTCATATCATGCTTCCATTGTGCACTCTGATAACCATAAGGGAAGCATTACTATAATTTCATATCTAATCCATAGATATGATGCACTTATTCTCCATATATGCATTAATCCTCTTTCTTTATCTAATTACTATCACTATGATATTCAATTCCTTTTTATAGTAGGTCTTACTCCCATGCATTGCTTACTTTGTATATTGGCTTATTTGGGAGTGTTCAATACTTCATTCACTACATGATCTATTCCTCTGCCCAGATTCCATTGAATACTTGATTGACATGAGAGAACTTCATGTAGTGACTTCCCAAGACTTTATGGTTGCGCCAAGATTCATACGTTGACATTTTGTGGTCTTGGCTTTTGATCATCTTGTGAAATATTTTCTCATAGCACTCTTTCTCTAAGTACCTCTGCTTATTCTTTTCTCTTTTTTTTGTTTTTTTTTTTTTAACTAAACTTCAACCTTCTCACCTGGTAATAACTCAATTTTTTTAACTCTGCAAAATCATTTTAGCTAAGACCCAAGTCTCAAGAACTACATCATCACAGAAGCTTGATAGTTTGGAGAACCAAAAAAACTATCGTGGTTTTCAAAACAGACATGTGGCGCCTCCAAAGATACATCGGGCGAAAGGCGGTTTGCCGAAACCACCTTTGTCAAAGTTCTGATGTCACGTGATTCAATATGTCAAAATCACCAATCGTGGGACAAGAGAATGTTATCAGACTAATTAGTAGGTGCGAACACTAACAGATCTCCCTAGATCCACCTGGATCTAGAACAAAACAGGACATGACATGACTCTTTCCCTAAGTTTTGACCATTGAATTAGCTAGTAAGGAGGAACAAGTAACATACCTTTGTATTGCTTCCTAGGGTCTCTATTTCTCCCGCTTCGCTCTGGTGCTCTTGTGAAGTCAAGACCAAGACAACACAAACCAACCAAAGTGAATATAGCACAATATATTCAACTGTCAACTTATGTGTATGATCAAGGAATTACACAATAAAGTGAGAATAGCTTTATGGAAAGGGACATGCCACTGTATCATATTAATTGAAAGTAGAACATAACAACTTGATCGCCTTGATGTCTCAAGCTCCCTTTCAGTGGTTCTTGGCTCCAACACACACACTTGCTCAATCCGTGTATGAAGAAGATCAAATCCTCTTGATAGACTTGCTAGAGTCTCCAAGCTCCTGTTCAAGCTAAGTCCTTCACACAATCTTTCACCAATTCTCCAATGAATCTTTCTTAACCTTTTCCACGAGAATTTCCTCAATATATAGGAGATAATGAGATGGTTACTTGGATAAGAATGATCCCACAATATCAGGGAATCCAGTACAAGGATAACCATTCGAATGCCAACCCATTCTTCTAGAAGATTCCCTTCTAGAACCATCTAGAATCCATCTTTTTCCAAGATTTAGAGAAGGTTCGCACCCTAGCTATGTAGCACAGTGTGAGAAGTTCACACCCTAGCTTAAGGCAGCCTATGAGAATGGGTCATTCTCGCACCCTGGTATACTAGCAACCTGCGAACTCTCTTCAAAAGTAAGTTTTCTGGGAAGAGATGAATGTCAGTTTTCTTAGGAGAAAGTTCTTATGAAGAGCTTGAGTACACCATCATCAATACACCATCATGATGAACAAAATCATGGGTAACAGAATGCCCCCTAAAGTATGAGGCTGGAATCAATGACAGCCGAAAGACTTTGTACGTTGCATGTGTGTTTCGGAAACGAGGAGCACACCTAATCGGAAACCTGTGAACAACAAAGCATCTGCAGAATATCATATATATTAATTTTGAGGTAGGCATTCCCATACTCAGATCACAGATGGATGACATTGTAGACATAATTCATGGCCACCAATCATACACTGTGGATCCATGCCATCAAAATATAGCATAGCCACCAGGAATACACTGTGGATCTATGCGAGAAAATTCAAATTGAGACGACATAGCCACGAGACATACACAGTGGATCTATGTGTTGCAGATTATACATATTCCATCGCAACCTAGACAAAGAGATGTTATCCAAGGTCTTCAATCTCGTCCCCCAAAAGTACGAATCTAACCATGTGATTACATGTGTTGAAATCGAACATGGTAGAAACCAATTGATTATCGGTCATTGATGAAACCGTTAACAAGTGTGAGGGAAATCACCATTGATGTCAATGACTCCCAAGGTACTCTAGTACAATCCATTGAGTGTGAATGAATGAGTTGAAGTTGAACATCCGATGAAATATTTCGATCAGGGGTCAATGATGTAAACCCACTGTCGAAAGCGAGGAAACCTGCCATTGAGGCATGCAAGTTCCAAGGTACCAAAGAATTTCTAAGTCTTGATTCCGGATAATGAGCTGAAGTTGATGGAACAAAACCCGTTACAGGAGGGCCTTGATGTATCCCCCATCAGTGACACGAAATGAGTAACAGATTTTGAAGGTGAAACAGAGTATGATGTAAGTTGGACTGGACACAGGGAAGGCCGACACAGAGAGAATGGACAATTGCAGATGGCCAACTCAATAGAGGTTTTGGATTAACTTCTCTTGAACATATGAATGACACGACCAATGATTTGGCAGCATTGACTCAAAGACGACACAGGGAATGCCCATGTAGCAAATCGAATGAGAGACAAATGGATTTCCCAAACCATATTCAAATAATGAATAGGGGGTGTCATGTTCAAGAATGACACTTACTGCGAATCAATATGAAGATGAAAACATATCCCTTTCCCAAATTTTCCCCCACCATTTCTAGCGAGTACCTCTTTATTTTTATGCAAGCTTGAGGAGGATAAAATATGCTTGTTGATATAAGCTTACCCTTCGGATAAGTCCTTAAGAGTATATTTAATGAACCCTAGGAAGGAGTGGTTCGGTCCCATTACAGGTCTGTCGATGTTTGTTTAACGAGTCCAAAGATAGAAACTCGAAGGTTTTTCATGATTATAGAGTTTGGAAAAACACTTAAAAGAGAACTCTCTTGGTTCCTTTTTTGTAAAATAGTCTGATGAGACCGAAAAAGAGATAAATTATCGGTCATCAGACGCTTTCTTCAAATACTTTATCGAGCGTGAAAATAACAAGGTCGCTTAGCTATCTTTTCATGTTTAGAGAGTCTAAAAAGAGCTTAAAGAGGACTCCAAGGGGGTTCCTTTTTCATGTAACCTTGTTAAGCCCGAAAAAGTGATAAAAGTATGCTCAATCGCGTTCTCATGTATTTTTGAGCATGAGAATGGACAAAAACCTAGCTCGAGGTTTTATACAAAAACCATAAAAAAGAATCAAAACATGCGATGGAAAAAGAAAAATTATGTCTGCATCCTTGTATATGAACATCGAAGTTATTATGCCTGCAAAAGTTACACTCAAAAGGACATTAAGGTTTAGGCTTTAATCAATAAATAATTACAAAAAATTCAAATAACATGAGAAAAGTAAATATAAAGAAATTAAAACTCTTCTTACCATATCTTTTTCACTTTTCACTATTTGAGCCCAAAAACCCCTCTTTTACCCTTGAAATTCGACATCATATTGCAGGAGTTAAGAGCATCCATTCGACGAGCTGTCAGGGATAGTGAGGTAGGCTCTTTGTCCTCTACTCTTTCATGGTTTTATTTTGCATTTTCATTGGTTAAAACTCATTTTTTGAGTTTGTTTTGTGAGCCCTACTTGCACTCAAAAATTCTCACAGGTGGGCTACACGGGACTTGCGAGAATGAGTCATTCTCGTAGGTGAGCCCACAACAGCTTGCGAGGTTCTTGCACTGTGCCTAAAGGGAACCTGCGAGAACCACAAAGCACAAAAGTTTTTTAAAAATTTGCTCAATGAAAAAGAACCAATTCATGAATAAAGTTATTAATCCTCTTTTTGTGCTTCTTATGCAGGTAATTGGCCATCAAAATGGTTCTTGAATGGCGTGAAAGGGAGCACGAAGAAGACAATGCCATTGCCAGAAATCATCCACCCACTATTGCCACTTTGAGAAACTGTGGTCTTCTGAAGTACTTTCGTATCCCGGGCATGAGGGTCCAAGTCAGGTTATTAGAGTACCTTGTGCATATGTGGGATCCCAATCAGCAGGTATTTCATGTAGGGGTCCACACACTGTCCTTAGATATTGAGGACATTTACTTCTTGACTGGACTGTCACGGCGTGGGTTCCACGTGAGCCTGACTGGTAGCAGAGGTGGTGGGCTACCCATGAGTGAGTATTGTCGCTTACACTGTGTTCCCAAAGCAGAGTGGAAGAAAGGAAAAATAGCTATTTGGGGGGTACAGGATTTGACCCTCCGTACTATCTTGTTCACCATAGCCCAGATAGCTGGAGTTCCGCTCCTCACATGGCGTTACAAATTTACTTCCAGTATACCATAGAGTGTACTGAACCTAGGGTTTTTAACTGGGCAATGTTGTGCTACGTAGTATGAAAAAACAGTTGACCAAATGCATACGAGGTGACCTGAAGCAATTAGGGTATGGATCTTTGTTAGTGTCCTTATTTCTTGAGAGGGTTTCATTACTAAGGCTGCAGGTTGAGTGGAATTTACCAGCTCCCAGGGATCCAAGAATGTTGAGATGGTGTTGGCTCATGGCCCTGCACGTAGTTGGACCAATCATCAAGTATGATGATACCTTCTTCGATTGGTTGCGACCACAGATGTTGATGGTCAACGATTATGCTTATGCTGGGTTGGATTCCGAGGAGATATGGACTTAGTCCTGCCAGAGGATGCTCAGTGGGGGGAACTTGCTAAGAAGTACACAATCTTTTCCCTTTTTAAATGTTTTTTGTGAATTTTTATCATATGCAAATGTTTTTTATATGTTCGTTCAAAGACTAAATACAAAATTTGTTTTTGATGACACAGATGTGGGACCTTACCAACCTCCTGGTACTTCTCCCATTCAGTGGCGAGGAGAGGTAGTGCCAGCTCCACAATATGCTGAGGATTATCAAGTAGTGGAATAAAACCTAGAGGGTTTGACCACAGATATTCCAGACATGCCTCTTGGAGAGGTTCCACGACGCGATCAACATCATACAGTAGGAGTGTCAGAGTCCATGAGTCGACTGCTCCGTAGGGTTTCTCGGGCAGTCGTGTGTTACTATGAATGTCATCCATGATGTTACTTTGTAGAAGCTATGAGCTTCAGATTTTGATATTTTGGTCTTTAGACAAAATTTTTTGTAAAAAACTCTTTTGATCATTATATATACAGACGACTTCTACCGGTTTACCTTATATTGTGTGAAAATTGATGTGATTGATTTACAAATGATCCACATGTCTATCTAATACATAGTTAGCCAACACATCAGTTAATGTATTTAGACATCTAGGAATATGTTGATATTCAATATAATCAAAATAACGTTCCAAGAGGTGAATTCACAAATACACCCGTAACAAAGTAGGACTTCGAATAGTATAGACATTACTTAACTCTAGTACTACAAGCTGTGAATCGAGTCGCACAACCAAATGACGGATTCCGAGTGAGATAGCATCAACCAATAATTCAATAACGATGCTATACTCTGCAATAGTGTTGGTCGCATGGTTGAGACACACACCTCGTAAGGATACAAGTTCATTTGTAGGGGTGTACATTGCCCATGCAATGGAAGCAAGGTTTTGAGTACTACGGCTAGTGCCATCAGCGAAGACAATGTAGGGTAGCGAAGACTCTGAAATCTAGAAATCAAACACAATGTCACATAAGGGCAGAGACCAGATAACGACAAAAGCAAGCTATAGTAACACACAAGAAGTATGATACATTAAAAATACAAGTACTCATGCACAAATGATTTTATGCATAGTACTTCTTCAAGTACAACCCATTCATGGGTTCACTCAAAGGGATACCATCGTAATCCACTAACTCATAAGCCCCTTTTTCCAAAACTCGTCGAACGATATAAGGACCTCACCACATAGCTTCAAATTTTCCAGCTCCTAGCATATCTCGATCTTGTTCATAGAGGAGAACAATATCTCCTTCGAAGAAAACGTGAGGCTTGACATGTTTGTCATATTGGGCCTTAACACGTTTTTTCTGGGCTTCTATGACTAAGGTGGCATCGCATCGAGTTTTGTCTAATCGCATAAGATACAATAGATGTTCTTCCTCATTAGAAGTGTTTGGTAGGAGTTCAACAACTAGTTTTAAAGAGGGTATCTCGCATTCAATCGGGAGAATGGCTTCCACACCATAGATTAACTAGAAAGGTGTAAACCCAGTAGTGGACTTGACGGACGTCTGGTAAGCCCACAATGCTGAGAACAACATTGTTTGCCAACTTGTTTTATGAATCCCTATCATTCATTGGAGCATAGTTATGAGAACTTTGTTAATTGTTTCGACTTGGTCGTTGGCATGTGGGTAATAGGGCGTTGAGTTTTCATGACGAAGACCCAACTTTTCAGTAAGTTCAGACATCATGAAGTTTCGAAAGTGGCTACCATGATCAGTGACGATAGCCTAGGGAACACCAAAACGAGCTATGACATGATTAAAAATGAATAAGGCTGCGATCTTTCCAGTGTTGTCAAATGTCGGCATCGCCTCGACCCATTTCGTAAAGTAATCGACGGCTACAATAATGTATCCATGCCCCCCCGGCCGAGTGAGGGTGACATGTCATGAAATCGATGCCCCATTTCGCAAAGGGACCAATGGAGACCACAGGGTGAAGAGGAGAAGGATGTGACCGTATCTTCTGATTATAGGTCTGGCAAGCATGGCATTTTTGAACGGTGATTATGCAATCGTTAAATAAAGAAGGCCAAAAATACCCGACTCGTTAGATCTTCTAGGTAGTAGCATACCCAGACATATGGCCACCACAGGCTCCATAATGGTAGTCATTCAGATCTCTCTCAGCCTCATCGAAAGTGAGGCAACGTCGAAAAACAGAGTCAATCCCCCGATGATAAAGAGTATCCCCAAGGATAATGTATTGACGAGCTTGGTATCGTATTCAATGTCGTTCAGTACTAGACAAATTTGGTCGGAAAGTTTGGGTTTGGAGATATATAATGATATCACCATACCAAAGATCATCAGTGCTAATAAGGAAAAGAGATTCATCAGGTAATGAATTAGCTGCTACAGTTTTCGTTTCAGAATGGGGAAAGTCGCATATCAACTTAGCAAATACTAAGGACTTCTTAGACTTGGCGTGTTCAAATTCCAAGTCAAAATCCTAGAGTATCACAATCCATTTGGAGTATTTTCCCCCTAGCAATTGACGGGTGAGAATGTGTTGCATAGGGTTGCAATAAGAAATCACTTGTAGTCTTGCATGAGAGAATATAGTGCCAGAAGCGTTGGACGACTTGGACAGGAACCAAGGCCAGTTTTTCGACATGTAAATACTTGATTTCAGTAGGCGTTAGACTTCGAATCAAGTAGTAAATACTTGATTTCGATAGAGACAGTAAAGCGATAGGTGGTAGTAAATGGTACTGTCTCGGGACTAGATATTGCGGAAATCACAGGTGGGGTGATTTTGGAAATCACAGCTGAACCTGGACAAAAAAGGTCCCGTTGAAAAACACCTGTAGACCAAAAAAGATCTTGGCCTTCTATGGCAGGAAAGGGTCCATCTGGTGATCCAGAAGATGTAACAACTAAGTCTCCAGAAGAATTTAGTCGCATAAACGGTCGCTCAGAATCAGGGTGAAGTCGAAAGTCCTCTCGAGTATTGGTGATTCGAAAATGTTCTAGAGAGTCAGTTCGTTCCATTTGTGGTGTGGTGATGACTGGGACTTCACTTTGCCGAGGAGAGCCCTCAGGTGTACTTGTAGGCAAGGGTTGAGAACCATCCAGATGCTCTGGAGATAAACCCTGCATTCTACGTGAACGACGTGGAAAAGCAATTGTAACCGAGTGACAAACTTCACGAAGAAAATCTTATGGTCAACTTTGGTAAACAAACAACACGCGCTAGTAAACAAAATCTAGGAAGCAACACCAAGCAAACAAGACCTTCTAATTCCGAAGTCACTAGTTGGTGATGAAATCCAACGTCGCAACAACGAGACGAGAAGGGGCTGGGCTAGGGTGGAAAAGTTACGTTGACGACCTGCTTAACAGACTTACACCCTGGTGCAAGCTCCCACACATAATCATGGGTATACCCTCCAAGGAGCCTGAATGCGTTTGGTCAACGTCGATTCCAGGTACCGTGAAGACTTTCCCCTTCACAGTCACATTGTCTAAGACCCTAGAAAGATAGGCTACTAAGGTTACCACCAACAACAATAAAGCCTGGGGGGATAGTCGACAGTCCGATCCACACTCAAGGGCAGGGTATCTAGCCCGAAATCAACTCAAAAGGCTTCCAGTCATCATTGTGGGTATACCTCCGAGTGATCCCCATAATACGTGCAATATCTACATCGATATCAACAAAGCAGGGTGAGTAACTTTGTCAATAGCAATGCGACCTCGTGCTTGACCCTTGTGTGAGAAGGGCTTCCCAGGATAAGATGTTGCAAATTGAATTTAACACTCCTTAACAAAAGATGCTATTGTGTGTTTTGTGCTTTGGAGAGTGTGTCTCTCTTCCTACTCCAAAGTGCTAGCCTAGCTAAATGTTGGTGTAATAGAGCCCTAGAAAAGAGTTACTAGTTAAATTTTAAGATTGCGCAATGTTATTAATAGTTGTTGTTACTCAAAGCAAGCAGAGATGAAACTGATGTTGTATAAGACTCTGACCCAACGATGCATGGATAAGAATGAAATGTAGTAATTTTCGTTCAATGAATCCTATGTATGGGAGGGAAAGAGAAATTTTCCAGATCAACCTTGAACTACAATACAAAATTTCCTTTAAAATGGAAATGCAACAAATCACGCATCAATAACAATTCTCTATTGTTTCTTTAATAATTTCAACAATTGATTTTCAATGCTTTCGAAAACGAAAATACTTTTGAAAGAAAAACGTTTGTTCACTTTTCAAAAAGGACCTACACCCTGATGGTGAGAGTGTAGAAAATCAAAAACCAATGAACAAGCAATAGATAAAAAAACCAAACCACTCTTTCAATGGAAACAAAAATAACAAGCAAACCAAACTTGTCTTTTCAATTGAATGAGAAAAATGAGTTTTCAAACAATGAGCAAATGATAAAGACAAAGAAACTTAACTTTCAACCGATCACTGGTCCTTAACTAATCAAGCACACTCAGATTCCAAAATTAGAGAGTATAGCTTTGCCAAGAAAATTCAAGAAACGAAAGTCAAGAAAAAAATGACAGGAAGAGCCTTTGAAATCCTAAGACTGTTTGTGCACAAAAACGAAGACAAGAAAAACATCAACCAATGGTCCAAGAAACTCTTTTTAGGCACCTAAACTGATCTAGGCAGTTGAAGATGCAAAAACTCAAATCCAAAATTTTGAA
>JZKD02S1739131.1:557408-568761 GCA_000966675.3 Picea glauca
AATATATAAAAGCAAAAATGGATTTTGGACTATTTATGAAAGATTCAAACTGGTGGTGATATGAATATTGTTTTCTTTCATAGTATGTGTATTTCACTTTCATCTGTCTGAATCAGAGGAATATAAAACCTGGAATTCATCTCTGAAATGCTTTTGGCTTAGCAATTTAAACTATATTTATTTCTTCTCAAACCAACTCTGAAATCATTTTAAATAATGCTTTGATGCGGTTGTGTGTTTCTTTTTCCTCTAATACCATGAAAAATTTCTATTAAACTCAGACTCATCATCTTAATTAGCCTTCTTCTCTTGATAGGTCAATGTCCCGACAACGCATTGTTCATTCCAGACTCCATAGCCCAATGCCATCTCCGTTCCTCTAGTCATTCAGCAACAAACCCCAAAACAACCAAATCTACTCGAAGTTTTATATAGATATACCCAGTGACACGAGAGAGCTCTCAAAAACGCGTTGCAAAAAGGTGTCGTTCAAACGATATAAAAAATGTCACTAAAATTCATTGGTTTATGTTGTTCTTCACCCTCCAAACAACTTCGCGCACACAAATTTCAATCTGTGCACCCGTATTTTCCATGTACGACAATCCTCATAAGGTAAATCATGCTTCATGCACTTTAAAACCACTGTGTATCACTTCTTTTTCATGCCAATAACTTGCGCACACTACTTTTGCGTTGCACGCCAATATCCACTGCGCGCAATTTTGGTTCTACACTAATACCTGTTGCGCATAGTTTTTGTATCACGCATTGATATTCCACATGCATTTCGCTCTATGCACCATGTCATAGTTCAACATGCCCCCACTGCACACAATAATCTGCATGCACCACTGATTACACTGTCGTGAGACAACTTATACTCATACTGTGCACGCACCCACCAAAATCCTCAGTGCTTTGCAATATTGCGCACACCACGTGCACCATTACTATGTGTGTGCACACCATGCAATGTTAACTTTAGTGTGTGCACCCGCACACCAATATTTTTTTTTCTGCGTGATACTAAATTTAATGTGCACATTGGCACGCCAATCTCTTGTCGCGTCGTGCCGAATTTTACCTATCACAAGCTTTTCATTGTGCATCATGCATTTTTAGTGCACCCACCTATGCACATTCACTTTTATGCGCATCGAATCCTCGTGAATTCCAGTGCAAAAATTGGGGCTTTTCCCCAATTCACCCTAAACATTCTGCAACTATGAAATTCATTCAATTTCACTTCAATAACACCAGTTCAAACTATGTAAAAACATATCTTTGTGGGTTGACATTTCTGGAACGAATTTCCCCGAAATCAATTCCTGAATTGAGAATTTTATTTACTAATATTGCTCCAAATGTCACGACTTCACTGTAACTTCGAATTCTACCAATTCCAAATTCAAATTTTCTAGAACAAATATTAAAACAATAATATCTCACCATTTGGCCGAATTTCTCCATTTCCCATGAATTTACTAACTGAAATTGGGGCTTTTTCCCAATTTCAGTACCATATTGTAGCTAGATGCTCTGTAACTCAAAATTTGTCCATTTCGAAATAAAACCTCTGTGAAATTTCTCCTTAACTTGACTTGTCCGACCCATTTAGGCTCAGTGTTGAAATCGAAGCTCTGATACCAATTTGTAATGCACCCCGGCCTCCCACAAGCCAAGAAATGCCTACTCCATAACACTCTTTCATGCTCTGATACCAATTTGTGGTGTTCCCGACCATATTTGTGTCGGGACACGCTACACCAGAGAACACCTACATTCTCTCTCTGTGGAACATACTGTAACCTACTCAGCATCCAAACTGAGCTATGCCATATACAATTTTCTATCTGCATGCGATTAAAATATATACATGCAGAACTCTTGGAGAAGCATTATATATAAGACTTAAACATAAAAATACATATGTAAATGCACGAATTCATATTGAAATAACAGTAATTGCATACATGCAACATATACAGGAAATACCCATAACTATAAACACAGTTATGAATCATGCACAGGGTAAATCCATAAAACTTAACACAAAAATACTAATGCAACATGTAAAGTTATCACACAGTTGACACTTATCTTGGTAGGAATATCACCAACTACGTGCAGACCTTCCATGAACCTCCCAGCCTTAGAGCACACTGTTCATCACTCTCAACAGTGAGTCACCCTCGAGCTGGGACTAAACTCCACCCGGGTAAAGGGTTCCTGATCAGGCTAATGGCTCATGGAAAACAAGAAAGACTCCATCATAGGTGCCTACTCAACTAACAGCCTACAGTCCCTCATTCCCCACATGCCTTTCCCACCCAAGGAAGTGTGCCCCTTCTCTACTCAATAGTTCCTCGATTGCCCCACTTCCCTTCCAAGGCTTCAACAACAAGTCGGACAGGAAGTCTCAGAGCCCTATAGTTGTAGTTCAACACCTTCAGGAAGTCAATTCCCAGCAATTCTCTCACCCAGAGAGAAATTTCTCACGGGCATGACAACCCACCTCTTTAGTCCAACTTCCAGATAACCAGCTACACCAACTATACCAACCTCTGTGGCCATGGATACGAGCTCAGTATAGTGACATACAGTATGGAGGATGACTGACTGTGTGTGTGAAAAATGGTCATGGCCTCCTCACTAAAATGATCTCCAGAATCATGGAAAAGATGATGGTAAGAATGATGGGGGAGGTGTGAAAATGAGCTAAGTCCCCACAATAAGTATGCATGTCCCCAACTTGACACTTGTCATGTTGAGATCTACTTTGGCCCACTTGTCCGCAACTTTAGAACTTAGGATAAAATAATTATCCCTACTTCATGATTTAAGAAATATTAATACAATATTCCTTTTTGGCTCAAGCTCCCTAGCTTAGCCCTTTTTCTTAACTTTTAGGCCCCACCCTTTCCCTAACTAGTGGATTTTAGTCCCCCATCTCTTTTATCATGGCCAGTCTGCGCACAGTGATGTATTTTGTATTAAATATGAGACATGTACAAAAATAGGTGCTCTAGCCTTTAACATATAGGCTCTCCAGCCTAATCAAAACATAAGCATCCTAGCTTATAATAACCGGCTCACCAGCCTATAAAACGTATCATATACACAAAGGCTCGTTGGCCTCACAATTGCGTGCATTTAAGATGTTGTGCACTGTGTCTAGAATGTGAAACATCCTCATTTTTACTATGTAGTACATGCGTGCACTACACCATGGAAAATGCAAGCCAAAGGATGTAAAACACTCACCAGCTTAAGTACATTATTATATTTTTTGTTGGGATTCTTCCTAGGGATATTACAAAAAAGGTTGTAGAAAACAAGAAATTTCATGGGCCAACACCTTCCTTTGTCGACTTTACACCACAGCTTGAAAGTCGAACTTGAAACCAAACTTGAATTCAAGCATCAAGTCTTCTTTGGTGGTGGTAGTGTTGAATGTATCCCCCCTGCATGGCACATCATAAGATATGTATTTTTCCTTATTGGTTTCAATTATATAAAATTTTCATAATGATATGTATAATATGAATAAAGTATTTGGTACTTACAATTCGATCTTTTAATCTCAAGTAACCACCTTGGCCAAGTTTGTGTTGCCCATGTTTTTCTAGTATTGCATTGATTTCTTTTGACATGTTTGGGAGCCTATGAAAAGTAAGTATGTTATAATATATTACAATTTTTTCTGTAGAACTAAACAAAATTCATCATATTCAATTCAAAATTTCATATATTACCTTCCAGGGCCATGTGGTGTCTTCCCTTCATTTCTCAATGCACTCTCCTTTGTGTCCACCTATATATTCTTCCATTCCCTCTTAGGAATGACCAAAGGATGATCATAATTATGTTTATTTTTCAATTGATCCTTATATTGACCTCTAACATATTTCAAATATGTATCGGCCCTCGAGAGGATTTCAGACTTGTTGAATAAATGACCAAACAGGCCGACCATTTGGTCTATAAGATTAATTTTCAAATCTTTATTCTAGGCATTCCACCATGTGTAAATGGTGGGACCAAAAATCTATAAAGCCTTGTTGTGCAAGGTCTTATAAAAATATTGTTTCTTAAAAAACGATATGATAATTAGATTAAAATAATATGAAAGACGTAGGTTTCAATCAAATGGTAGGAATTGTTTAACATATTCAAAACTACCTGAGATTTGTTGTATCTTCAAGGGAACAAAGTTTTCATCCACTAAATAGATGATGGAGAGTGTTCTCAATCTTTGAACATGTGTTTCCCCAGGATAACAACGCTCTAGTTGTGTGGAACCAATATCCTCATGAGATTCACGTTGTAGACCCTTGTTGCACGGTCTAGCATGTGCGGTGGGGGCGTCTCATGGGCCCCAGGAGTTTCAGTCCTATGAGCCATAGACAAAGAGAAAAACAACCTCACATGTATCTGGATCATGCTAAAATGTTGTGGGGTTTGTGCATCACTTCTACCACAATGTCCCCATGACCAGGTTGTCCTGTTGGATCCAAAAGTGCCTATAGAAAGAAAACATTAGAGTATTTCTCATATAACAATACAAGACAAAATTTCATAAATAAATATATGTCATAAATAGTCATTTTTTTTAAATTACACTTACCCCAAATTGTTCTATATCCTTCCTTAAAATTTTCATCCTTTCTTTTCCCTCCTCTGTAAATGGATTAGACCTAGCCAATTCACTATATTCCTTATTTTCCTTTCTCAAGGCCTTTCGAATCATTTCTATCAGATTGATGGAATCATATATTTCATCCCACACATCATTCTGCTCCAACGATGCACTAATATACATCAACAAATAAACATGTTAACTCATATATTATAAGCAATAATTGATAAGAAAATCATTGTTATATCTGCTACGAGCTATCAAGTGCCTTCCCACAATTCCATGCCACATTATAAGATGCATGACAATTTAGAATGTTAGAAAATAATATAAGAAGCATGAGCTATTAAAATATATGTTAAAGATATAAAATGAAAACATTAATTACAGGTTTGGTATACTAGTAGAACATATTTACCCCCATAATAAAAATGCTTCCATCGATTCGATTCAATTCGTAATCGACCAACAACTCTTCCCCTACAGCTATTGTTTTCACTACACATACAAATATTCTATTTCCTTCACGCCCCTCAAATATACAATTGGGTTTCTTTCTTCTTGTCATGGGTCTTGTATTGTTAATAAGCCCTGAAATATTCCCTCACGCCTTTGGCCTTCCATCAATATACATCGTCACTCCTTTATTGTGAATGTTGTCTTTTATCTATATATAATTTGCAGTGGCTGCATATCTCTGCATACTTGGCATATATCGGACCAGCCTCAACCAATATCCATAGTTGTAGCATGGTCTAACATACTCCATCAACTCAACAAGTTCTCCATCTTTGACCTTTATGCCATCCATGGAGAATAGATCCAGACCATGTATAGACTATGGAGAAATGCGATAAATTCTCTCATTGACACAGAAGTCAGTTTCCAACTAAGGAAGTTCATTGGGTACCCATCGTCTCACTAGATGTTTGTACCTCAAAGGAACCTCGACATCACCTATGCTCTTATCGTCATAAGAACATGAACCTCCTTTAGTAAAAAGAATTCCATGTGCCTACATAATTTTATTTTGACCTTTTCACCTCTGGTTGGTATCACCCTGTTATGTATGTTGGATATAACACTTTCCCCCCTCCCTCCAAAAATTCCCTCGCTTGAGGATGTTAGGTCTGACATGTACCTGTTCAGTTGTACCTACAAACCATCGAATGAGAAAACATAGTTAGCAAAAGGGGAGAATTTATGGACAAGGAATAATTTGACCCTATCTTTCTAATGCCAAAGCAAGACATTATCATAATTTGACCCAATACATAATCTAACCCAATACATAATTATGTTTTTTTTATTTATTTAACACTTCTTGGATGGCATGAAATGGCCCAATTTTGGAATATAAAGGACCTTTGACTCCTATATGGAGGAAACAATGTAGTGTAAGCAATTCATTTTCTGATATTTTTATATTTTTTGTTTTGGGCATGTTAATATGTAATCCATTAGAATGGATCTTAGATCCATACCAATGTGAATATTCTCTAAAATAATGATTGATCATGGGGATTAAATTTATTTTCCCCAAGCTAGTCTATTGTGGCACAATGTTTCTTTCAACAAAAGTAAAATTTTAGGTGTTTTCCATTTGTAGGCATCTCTCATTTTTCTCCTTCAAGATTAGTCAAGTAGAAGGTATTGGGTCCAACTTGAGAATCAACATTGAAAAGTATAAGCCACAATCTATCAAACTCTGCATGTTTTCTAGCCTTTTCCCTTCTCTTTTCCCACAACAATACCATATCATCTATCTAAAAATCCGTGTACTTGGCCATCTTATCAAAAATATATTTGGTCCCACCTTGATACTCTATGAATTTGTGAAGGTATTTTCTTCTTTGTTCATCCAATTCAACCAACTAACCTATCCTTCCCTACATTGTTTCCTTTGTCTAGGAAACTACTTCATTAACTTGTAAATGGGTATCTTTAAATTAATTGGTAGACTAACATTCATCCCATATACCAACTTAAAATGGCTTTTCCATTTCTTCCTTGGTATTCTATTAGTCCATAATGAATATCTTAGCTTATTATCTTGACTTCTCTTCTTGTCCCCAACTATCCTCTTACTAATTTTCAATACGTTTTTGTCGCTAGATTTTTCTACACCATTACCTTGAGGGTAATAGTTGGATGAAAATGAAAGATAATTCCACAATAAACACAAAAACTCACCAAATAAATGCATCTAAAAGCTTAGGCATTATTGGGTGTGATCTTCATTGGAGCACAAAATCTAGAAATGATTTTGTCTTCAACAAATTCTATGATCACTTCCTTAATATCATGCCTATTTGGGATAAATTCTACCCATGTTGTGAAGTAGTCAATGGTTATTATAATCCATTTAAACCCATTATTAGAGTTATCATGAAACTATATAATGATATCCAATCTCATTGTTTGAATGGGATTCTATTATGACTAGATGCAAATATACATGTTTAACCTTTTGTCGAGCCAAAAATATTTTACATGGATTGCAAGATCTTATGAAAAATTAATCACTAGTAATAATTTAGGCCAAAAGTAACCCAGTGATCTCATTAATTTATGGGTTTTTTTCCTTGCTAAAAWTTTTCCTCCATATAAACTTGCATGMAATTCATTCATTATTTTCTTGGCCTCTATGTTGTCTGCACATTTGAGTCACAATTCCATCCTAGTTTTTCCAACCYAGTCTTTCTAGAATACATCAAAAATTTGTTGGCTCTATCCCTGCAAATATCCTTCTTTTACTAGGTAAATGGTTAGGAGCATTAATATTTTGTAAATAAAAGATAATGTATTTATAYAATTTATGTTGTTACAACTCTTTCAAAACATWCAAATGTAGTTCTAAGATTGGTTGAMCTTTTGACTAAATAACATCYGYATTCTTTTATTTCATCAATTAKGCTAATCCCAACCCCTTAACTAGTTTAGTTGGCTTAAGCTCCAGTCATATTCCTTGATTTTTGTAAATCAATTTTCCACTCTTTCCCATACATTCTTGTTGAGATAATATGTCTTTCACCACAAGGTTAGGTAGACATGTGGTAATTTTAGAATTCCCAACATAACATTTGAAATTATTTAATGACTACATGAAAGCAAACCATTTCTTCTCCCATATGGTATATTTCAACGCATAGCCTCTTAAGCCCTTACTAATGAAACATATGGGTTGTTCTAAACCTTGGCATTTCCTTTGTAGTAAGATGTCGACAATGGTCTCTTTAGATGCAAAAGAGAATACTATAAAATATTTTGAATAATATGGGCTTACCAATATTAAGGTAGATGTAATGGTGGTAAATATAGTTTTAAGTTAATCTTCTTCATCCACCATAGTTTGTAACTACCTGAAAAATCCATCAAGCATGGAAGTGATACCAACACTAGTTACCTTTTGCAACAAATGATCTACATTTGGTAATGGGTAATTATCATTGAGATATACCTATTTTAAGTTTGTGAAATCCATGAACAACCTAATTTCCTATTATTCTTTCTTTGTAGGATGAGATTTTCAACCCATGAAGAATGTTTGATAGGTTTAATTATCTTAAACTTAAGAATTTTCCATAACTTATAAATTCCTTCAATTTCATCCAATAGTGAGAGTGTTAAAAATATATTGTTATTGTTTAAGTAGTATTGGTATTAAAATCTCTCTCTCCCTTTCCACATCGAAGATAGACTTTGAGGCATGTGTATGCATACTAAAATGGTGTTGAAATGAGTGGATGATGGATCCTTATGCGTGGCATCATTTGTACCCTACTTAAATTCACTTTCCTTGAGATATTAGCAGTCCAATGTGAGGAATATTGAAGCATCAAAACTACTACCATGCAAAACATTTGTCAAAACTATCAGAAAGACGGCGAAAAAGTTGTGATTGCTTCTTCTTTTTTTTGAACTTGACTTGCTAACACCACATTATATATGTCTCATTATATAAGATGGTTATTGTTTCCATAATCCTCTTTTTCCCTGTGTAGAGCTTGGACTATGTCTAATCTTAGTAGATGATACATCTTCAGATATTCCACTTGTATTTTTAAGTTATTAATTACTACCCATAACTCGTATGTGTGTGTAGTCATAATGATGCATTATGGTATGATTAAAATGTTGAATTGATTTGTCATACTCATATATTTGGTTTCTCAAAGACTCATTATATTCACGTTCATTTTGTTGTAACCCACTTCTCATCTCGCATTCAATTGGTTTTCCATGCAAACATACTCATGTTCAATTGGTTTTTCATGCAAGCCTTTTTAAAAGGCATTAACGATTTCTATTGTTTATTGAAATGAACTTTTAGAGATTTTATATTTTCATCATAATCAATTGTCTTACCTTTCACTAATGGTTATTTTTGTGTTATTCACTCAAGGCCTTCAAATTTTTTAAGATTTTTTATATTCATTATTCTGAGGGGAGAGTTATTCACACTCATTCTACTAAATGTCGAGCAATATTTCAAAAGAACTCTAGTTTTCTTCCTTTACTAGTTCATATTCTTCATTATCATATAGGGGAAACCTACTTTATATCTCATAAACATCATTCATGCATCCATCTTCTTTATCAATATGTTCACCCAGAATTAAGTGTGTCATTTTACGCAAGATTGAAGCTTTAGTAGGGGGAGAAATATCACAGCAAGGTTCAAGGAATTATTAATGAGCATTTGGATGAGGTTGGGATGTTTAATCTCCTTAATATCCTATTTTTTATATTTTTTCATATCAATTTCCAGAATATTTTGGCCAAATTTATTCTCTCCCTTCTTCCAAACTACCAATAATCTAAAGTGAGGATTATAAAGGATAGAAGGGTGCTTCTTATTCAATATATATATTTTCATTACTCCAGCCAATCCATATCAATTTGTGTCCATATGCTTAATAGGGAGTCATTTTGTGTGTTGTGAGCTTCTTATGCTTCTTTGACTAACAATTTCTTCATAAAGGTCAAAAACCATTGTCTAGTTCCTCACGATACTCTATTGGACATGTATCTCTTGTACTAGGGAATTTCTCTTCCACGCTAATTTTTTAGGACTCCATGAATGATAATATCCCTTCCATCTACCTTTGTCTTCCCATTTTTGTAATACTCACAAATTAGAAAAATTGTTTTATACCACATGTGATTGCACACTAACATAAGAATGTAAGGCATGTTATCTCATCCAATCCAAATTATTAGTGGTTCCTCAATTATCTTTCTATCATCCTCTAGTGTGAAAATTAGTGTAGTTTTAATTCTACAAGGTAAGGTTCCCATTTGAGTTTTTTTATTATCTTAATCATCCCAAAAAATTGATATTGTCCCCCCTACTCTAAATTTCAAACAACTATCCATGACACAAAACTGTGTGGGCATGTACATATAAGAGAGGTGTAAACATACCAAGTCCAAAACTTTATCTCTATATTAAAATCATTCCATATGTTGTAGATAAAAATAGATGGTAGGATTTTCTAAGACATTAGTGTAAGACCAAATGCTTTTATATTCAATGAAAAGATACTTTCACTAATATATAGTATGCATTGTCAATCTTAGAGGCTTTGTCCAAGCAGCTGCTTTGTAGGGGATTCTATGCTATCAAAATTCACCCAAGACTTGCACCTGACCTCATATGCTTGCCACACATTATTGTTAGCCTGTATTTATGTAGGGGGGATCTTAGGTAGGATTGAATCATTGCCATGGCTACTGAAAATGTTTTTCCTTATTACTAGATAATGTCATGTTGGATGCTCCTCGAGGAATGTTTCATGAAGTACCTTTAGCGGAAAAAAGGAAATTAAATTAGGGCAGTGAATATTATTTCTTTGAAACCATAGATCACTAAATATGAAAGCATTATGTGGTTTGGAAGGTTCCTGGAGTATAGTGAAAAGTTTTCTTGTTTCAGGTTCTAGAAATGTCACATAGATGTTCTGGGCATCGATGTTATGTGGGTTAGGAATTTGCAAATGCTTTGCTAGTTGTTGGAGTGGTTGGAATCACTTCTAGTTTGGAGCATGGATGGATTGTAAACCCTAAACCCCAAAATTGTGTCCATGATGAAGTCTTGGATTCAATCTCAAGCATAAATAAACCATTTTGACATTAAAAATAACCCTACAAAAAGTAAAATACAGAGGTGCTCACCTATTTTAGCAGCATTGCTGGTGGCTAGGGCCTCCTTTCTATAGGCTAGGGCCTCCTTGCTAGTGGGCTCGCATTGTCCCCTTCTTGTCTCATGTGAGCTCGATTGAATATATTCATAGTTTAATGGGATCCAGTTGTCTCCTTTTTATCTCAGGTGGGTTGGACTGTCAAATGTATTCACAGTTCATAGGGGTTAGGTTTTCTCCTTATTGTCTCAGGTGGTCTCAAATATCTTAACGTGTGGGTTGGGTTTTGTTTCTTTTTTTGGTTTTTGTTACATTTGTTTTGTTTTGGTTATTTATTATTGTATGTTGTGTTATATAAATATAGTTAATATATTTATTATATTTGTTACATTTGGTTTTTGTTACAATTGTTTTGTTTTGGTTATTTCTTATTATATGTTGTGTTATATATAATATAATTCATATATTTATATAATATATATTATATATAACACATAATTAATATATTATTATATATTATTATTATTATTATTATTATTATTATAATATATATATATATATATATATA
>JZKD02S1739131.1:568771-585731 GCA_000966675.3 Picea glauca
ATATACCATAGATATTCATAACATAATAATTAATAAATAATAATTATTAATAATGAAAGATCATGTCTCAAAGGACATGACTATTGGTAAAGGGCACCCCTGCGTGGGTATATAAGCATGCCCTCATTCTCAATTGTAATCATCTTATATCTTATCTATTCATATTTTTATACATTTATACATTATTCCTACATGAATTATTGTGTTATATTCCAAGTATTTTGGATCATTCTTGTGTGAGAGAACTTTGTTCGTCTCATTTCTTATGTAACCCCTAACACTTAATTTATATTTATAATATAGATAAATAATAAACTCAATAGAAAACCCCTACAACCCAAATACCTAACCCTTATAGCCACATTAAACCTAAAATATAAATGTTATAACCCCTAATTTTTATAATAACTAGCTCCTTACCATATAAACCCTAACCATTATAACCCATAACCAATATAAATCTTAATCCATGTCTCTATGATACCTACGCCTTGTTGACGATTAAAATCGCAATGAGGAATTTCGCCCGCAAAGTATTGCTAAAGCCTATTATTTAAACTATGCTAATAATATATGATACTAGTAGGTGGGACCCCCTTGTAGACTAGAGGCTCAGAGATAGTCATATCACACATTTTATGTTGTTGTTTCGATGCTACTTACATGGTCTTATATGGTTGACGATGCAGTTATGGTTTCATTTTTGACATAGTGATAGATGGATGATGCATTTTATGGGATTTTATGTTATTCTAAGCTTTATTCTTATGTTATGATTGGCATATATTTACAGTTGCTATGTTGATCATGTCACCATGATTATTACCTAGCTACACATGCACACGGAATATGTTAGTAACAACATAAAAAAGAGAAAAGGGATGAAACTTATGAAAATAATGCGAAAGGAAAGGACCTATGGTTATGTTATGTTAGAAGTTATGTGCAATTAAAATGTAAACATGTTAGTGTTAGTCCTAACTATTCAATGGTTATGTTATTTGCATTTGAGTTATTGTGGGAGCATATGATATGGCAATGCATATGGTATGGTATGAAAATTTGGCAAGGGTGCACAAATATTTTGGGTGGTGCATTGGTCAAGATTTCAATGGTTGGAAATTAATGACATGGTTAAACATTATGGTGAGTGTTGGTTGTCTTGTACCTCGAAATTGAATGGAAGAGGAGATGGAAGCGACGTGCAGTAAATGCATGTCACTTCATACTCCCCCCATCAAGTCATCACCCTAGTATGGTTATTGTTTCATTTTGATTTGTTGGTGGTTAATTTCTGAAATTCAAGATTGGGAAGAAAACGCTCAGCCAACTCGCTCCTTTTAAGCTATCGGTTATAGGTATGGTTATTTTTCACCCATCCATAAATTACACTCTATGTATGAATGAGCAATGGCTCAGTAATGCTTGGGTTTGTGTTTTCCTAAGGCTTTCAACTGTGCAAATGCATGGTTTTTCTCTCTGGAATGACTGTGTGGTTGTTCAATTTGAAAGTAAAAGAATTGGTTTGGTTGAGTTGTGCATTCGCTGGTTGTTCTGATGGTGAAAATCGTGATGGGTCTCTATGGTTTTTGAATGAATATGGGTATTATCTCTCTGTTTTATTGATGAGGGTTTCACTTTGTGCATTCGTGTTGGTTACTTCCTTATAGTTATGAGAGTAACCTTGTCAAGTCATATTCGAACTGTCATTTGGTTGATGTGTATGTTTCTCGGGCTACCATTTGGTTGTTGTGATTTTCTAGAGTCATGGTTGTGGGCATATTTACATGGTCTTGGTATCAAAGTACCTTGGAAGTCGGTCTCAGGGTGGCCATTATGCCAAGATACATGCTTTGGGTTGATTGGGTGATATAATTTATGCCTCGCATTATGCATCTTCACTGGCATTGTGTCAAATGATTCAGCTCTTAAGAAATTGATAGAGGTTATACCTTTGTGTGTTCTAGGTAACTGTCACTATCCAGTGGGCATTCGCTCTCCTCTACACAATTTTCCTACCCTACCCGTCGTTGTTTCCTCTGTGGCTAACTGTTGCGCCATTGCCCGGGCCTAGAGTTATAAGGAACCCTGTGGTTTCTACGATGCTTGTATCAAAGATCTTTGCATGTGGTCCTTATGATCTAAGGACTCAATTTCTCTTTTCTATTGATGATTGAAGCACACTCTTGATTGCTTCTTTGTATTTGTTGTGACCGAGCCCAATTTTAATAATCCCCAAATGTTCTTGCTCCCATTGGGCATTCTTCTGGTTTTCAAAGATTTGTTGTAAAGTGAGTGGTTATGACAATTGCATCGAGTACCTATCTCATCTTTATTTGATTAAATTGGTTTAACAGTTGTGACCAGGAATGAGTAATAATTTGCAGTCAAAGGGCTGCCTCTTTTTCGTTATATTTGGAATCATTGTGTCCTACAACAGAGTGTCGATTGCAAATTGGGAATCATGTGTGTTTCACCAAGCCCGATCGTGATCATAGCAATTTATGAGATTGATAACTGTGTTTACTTCGTTATGTTTATTGTGTATCTATTATAGAAGCATCATACATTTTGTAAATAATTTCATCAATAGTGATGAAGCTCGGGTTTTATATTATGGTTTCATTGCACAGTTTGATTGGTTGATATGATGAAGAGGGTATGAAATCGGACAAGTTTTAGAAGTCCATTCAATTTTGAAAAGGACCTGGGCATATGTTTTAAATTGGCCGATTGTGAATTTATGGTCATTGTATGACATTTTTATAGCGATGTATTGTGGATAGAGGTGGAGCAATATTGTTGTGTGTTTTTTTTCGATTCTTAAAAGGAAAGAAAAGAAATTATAGATCAAGCACTCTCTTAACAATACTTTTGAAGGTTGTTTCGATTATGAGTATGATTGCAAACTGTGTTAATTGAGAAATTTAAAAAAAAATTGAATGTGGAATAGTGAACAGATTTTTATACACAGTGATTATTGAATTGGCGTTGGTATGTTTTGTATTGAGTATAGATTTATGTTTACTGATTACTTGATTTTTTTTATGAACAATATTCATTATTTCCCTGCCATTCTCTCACTTTTACACACATTACAAGTCCCCTCACCTTCCCAGATTCATTATTCACTCCCTGTTCTTAAAATTAAATTATAGTTAACTGAAAACTTTGTATTGTAGCAGTTGAAGGATGGCATAAGGATGAGTTACAGTTGATTTGTCTTGTTGTTACAATTGATTGTTTGATAATTTTTTGAACAGTAATCATGATCTACACCCCTTCATTTTACCACTTTTCTCTTAATACAATCCCTCATATATCCTAGAATCCTTATTCACCCCCTGCTCATTGACAAATATTAAACGATTTTATGGATTGGATTGCATGAGTCTGATGTCTTGTTGAGCCAAACTTTGTTTCATATTTAAAGAGATGTCGTGTATGGTTTGTTGAAGAAACTAGTTGTTAATAATTAATGCATACAGGAATGATTTTCTTTAGCAGAGGTAGCCACGGTCGGGGTAATAGAGGAAGAGAAATTGGAACAGAGGCCCTAGAAGGCCAAGGTTTTCTATACATTTTGATGCAGACTCTCAAGAGTTTAGCTAGCTATTTCAAGTTGGATTTTTTAACTGGGTTGGACAAGGAGTGTTCCAAACTAGGCCAGAAAGGCCTCCCTTCCAAGCCCCACATTTCCCCAGTATCCTATTCCCCCCTTATGTCCCATTGCAACCCGAAGTCCCTGAAAATGACAAATGGTAAGAGATTGTCCACCCGACAGTCTCCCAACATCGTGGTTGGCCCAATTTGTCTCTACATGCTCCTCCTCCACCTATTAACCAAATTTCCCAAGCTACCCATGCACACTCACCAATGCAATCTTCCCATGCAAGCAAGAGGTTAAAAACTGAAGCCCACCATGCACCTAATAAAGGAAAAGTCGTTGTTGCCCCCTCCTCTCCATCAAATGACTCTGCCAAATATGTTTCATATCGCATGCATTTGAGAGATGATTGCTCTCATGTTATCAGTGAGATTAGGCCTAAAGGCTCCACACAACCTAAGGAAAATTCAGAGAAATCAAAGGGAGACAACAACAACAAGGGGAAAATTGCCTCTGAGAGTGGCAAATATGGTTTTTAAGTGTTTTTATTTATTAATTTTTTAGAACAATTGACTTCTGAAATTTTTGGACAGCACACTATTTTTTGGATATGTGGATATTATATGTTTGGATATGGTTTCAATTATCATTGATATAAATTGTCAAATTATGAGAATGGTGATGGGAGCCACAAGGAGGGATGTGTTTGATTGATTAACTAGTTGTGTTTATGCTTGTTAAAGAAACTAAAGAGAGTCACAAGGGGTCCCACCTACTAGTTATTATTAATTAAAGACCCTTATAATTATTTTATTAATTTTCCCTTGTAACTAAAAGTTGGTTGAGTTTTAGTTAACTTAAATAAATATGCTACAACCACACTATGGCATGTTTCCTCTCCTCTTAACCTAGCACATGTTACTCGTCCACTTCCTAAATTCAAAGAGAATCTTCCTAGATTTTCAGGGAATAACATTGTCACTACAAATGAACACTTGGTGGCATCTTCTAAAGCCTGTCACAACATAGGAGCCAATGTCAATGATACGTGCATGCGCTTATTTGTCAATTCCCTTGAATGGAAGGTTGTGGTCAATTTCTTTGAATTTCCTCCTAAGATTTTGTCTACTTGGGAGGAGTTAGTATATTGGTTCAAATCCACCTATGGGTGATCCAAAATCCTAGCCGAGTAGTTAAGGGAATACAATAACATCACTTATAAGGATGGTGAGACCATCAAGTCCTTTAACTTGGGTTTCACCAAGTTATACAATCAAATCCCTAAACTCAATCGACCTCAGAACCAAGCCGCTTTCATGCATTATTACAATGCATTACCTTCCCCTTACTGTCATAGGATTAAGGAAAAATCCATTGATAACCTCAGTTCCACTTTGCATACTTGTTTAGAGTATGAGGAAAAACTTGAATGAACATGTCTTCCTCAGGGAGAATCAGTTAAACAGATAGACATGTCCCCCCTCTTACAACTTGTACAAGATATGAACAATCGTATGATAGCATATGAGTGGAAGGGAAATGTCCCCCCTCTTTTCCCTAGAGCTTCATTTTCTTCTGCACCCCCCTTTAGAAATCCAAATGAAAATAATTTTCAGCCTAAAGCTATCATGCCTTGTAGTTGGTGTAACTTTTGTGAGGAACACCACAAGTAAACTACATGTGAAGTAAATAAGAGTTTTAGGGATAAAAACTTTCGTAAAGGACCTGAAACTACCATCGTTGTCCTAGATTTTACAGAGCCAAAAGATGTCATGATCATCAATACTAGAAACAAATCCTATGCTCCCAAAAGAAAATATGATCCTCCCCGCAATTCTTCTAGCCCGAGCTCATCCTCACCATCTGCTATTGTTCAGGTTCCTAAGGCTCCTAACAATCAAGGAACTACCTCCCCTCTCCCCTCTTTCAAATACAATATTCTAAATCAGTTGGCCAATATCAAAGAAGATGCAACCCTTCTGGACATGGTTGTAATCCTTGAACAACAGAGGAATCTAAAACAATTCTTGGAAGGAAAATCTTTCATTGTAGCCAACCTTTCTAAAAGAGGAAAATGAAGAGGATTCATCTGTAAATAAAGTAGGTGTACATAACTTTAGATACCCTATAACAAATCCACCTTTTTATATTTCTGTAAAAATTATGGATAAGATCGCACATTGTTGCCTCATTGATGACTGTTCGGGCCCAAGTGTAATGTTGAAGATTATTATGGAAGAGATAGGCTTGTCCTGTACAAATAAAAATGCCAGAAGCATGCTCTCTTATAATAGTCTACAACAAATGACCATAGGTGAAATCAAGGATGTGACCTTGGTTTTGTGCGCACACCCTGAAATAAGGACAACCTTTAATATTCAGGTAATTGATATGCCGGTTAGCAACTACTCAATCATCCTAGGAAGAGATTGTCAAGATTTGATGGGTGGATACCTCTCACTCGACGGGACACACTTATCTATTCCTCCGAATGGTAAAAAAATCATAGTCCTTAGAGAGGGAAGGATTCACCTTACATATAAAGTGTTCCACAACCTAATGTGAATTATATCGAAGAGGACCTAGGGGTGTATTCCATCTTTGTCAAGGAGGATAACACTCCCTTGGAACAAATCAACTTAGACGATGGTATGTGGCATATGCACTTTGATGGTTCATGCTCCAATGAAGGAAACATAGATGGCATTATCTTGTACTCTCATGTGGGGAAAATTCATAACTTTTCTTATAGGTTAGAGTTTGCGTGCATAAACAATGTCACTAAATTCGAAGCTTTATTATTAGGCATTGAGAATGCCTATAATCTGGGTTGTGGTCACCTTATAGTTTTTGGGGATTCCTAGCTTATTGTGAACCTTGTATGTAAGATATACTCTCCTAGCAACAAGTTGATGAAACGCTACACCCAAACTGTTTAGGAACTTATCTTGAACCTATTATCTTTCAACATTATTCATGTTAAGAGGGAATTGAACTCAATGGTTGATCGGTTAGTTGTTTTTGCAGCCTCTCCTAATCAGAAACTTCTGCCACACAGACTTGATTGTACTTTTCAATCTCTATATCTTCCACATATCCCTGACAATATAGAATCATGGCAGGTCTTCCCTAGCGATGAGAGCATCTGTGCTTTCATTCAAAATGAGCCTTATAAGCCTAAGGAAATTATATCCATAGAAGATAACAGGATTCCTAAGGGCTTGACTCCTCTAGAGAGTTCATTTTCATTGAGTGATGTAGGAAATACAGAGAAATATAAGGAAGAGAAGTCAAAAAGGAAGGTGGGTGAAACCATCTCCTTGAACATTGGAACACCTGAATCTCCAAAGAATGTTAAAATAGGTGCCCAATGTTCTGATGAAAAGAAAATGAAGTTTGCCAAACTGCTTGGCGAATTTCAAGATGTTTTTTCTTGGTCTTATGAGGATATTCGTGGTTTTGATCCTGCTCTTATACAACATGCCATTCCTATCCAGGAGGGCATAAAACCAGTTAGGGAAAAACAAATACCTATCAAGCTTGCACTAGAAGCAACTATTCGAAAGGAGTTGGAAAAACTCATGAAGGTTGGGATCATCTTTCCAGTCAAGTATTCTGAATGGGTTTCTAATTTGGTTCCTGTTCAGAAAACAACTGGTCAGATCAAATTATGTGTATATTTTCGCGCATTGAATTGGACTAGTATAAAAGATCACTTTCCTCTCCCTAATATGGAAATGATTTTGCAACAAGTTGCAGGGTCATGGATGATGTCCTTACTTGACAGTTTCTTTGGTTACAATCAAATCAAGGTAAAAAGGGCAGATATATATAAAACCACCTTTATTACTCGTTGGGGAACTCTTGCTTATGAATGTATGCCTTTTGTCTTATCTAATGCAAGTGCCACTTTTCAAAGAGTTATGCAAATAGCTTTTGACGATTTGATCGACAAGATCATTCATATCTATCTTGATGACTTAACTATGTACTCTAAAAATTGTTCAGATCATTTTGTTCATGTTTAAAAAGTTCTCATGCGATGCAAGAAATTTGGCATTTCTCTAAACCCTTCTAAGTCTATTTTCGGAGTTACCAAGGGAAAGCTCCTTGGACACATTGTCTTTGATTCAGGAATAAGCATTGATCTTGAAAGGATTGTTCATATCCTTAATCTGCCTGCTCCCACTTCTAAGAAGGAGGTTCAAGATTTTATGGGTGTTATTAACTTCGTCTGTAGGTTTGTTCCTGATTTTTTTGTAATGGTCAAACCGATTCATAATCTGCTTAAGAAATATCATTCATTTTCTTGGAGAGATGATGTTGAAAATTCTTTTGTAGGGATCAAGAAAGCAATCAATTCTGCATCAGTTTTGGTGAAGCCAGATTTTGAGAGAGAGTTTCTTCTATCCTCATGCAAGGTGATTACCAAGGTAAAGAAAAACTAGTGGCTTACATGAGCCAAAGCTTGTCTGATGATGAATTTAAATATTCTTTTATCAAAAAACATGATTTCCCTCTTGTTAAGGCTATTGAAAAATTTCACCACTTCATCTTAGGTAAGCATACATTGGTAAAAGTCCCTTTACATGTTGTCAAGTTTTCCTCTCACAGACTTATCTTTCAAGGAAGCTTGCACATTGACTTGCCAAGATCCAAAAGCATGATTTAACTATCATGACTTCTACCACCATCAAGGGATGTGACTTATCCCTTCACTTAGCTCAACATGCTGAAACTAGTGAAGAAATTGACGAACATGATAGTTCCCTATCAAGACTATTCTACATTCATAATCAAATCCTTCCTGTGTCTAAACATCCTTGGTATAATAATTTGGTTTACTATTTACAAAACCAAAGATGTCCAGATAACTTAGACACTCACCAAAGAAGAGGGCTTTGTCTTGAGTCTGCTAGATACGTCATTATAGGAGACTTCTTGTTTAGAATATTTGTTGATGATATGTTGCTCTATTATGTAAACAATGAGGATGCACAAAAACTGTTGCAAGAAACTCATGGTTCTTCAAATTCTTTTATTCACGTAGGAGGTCATTTTTTTGCTAAAACCATTGCTTTCAAGATTATTAGAAAAGGATATTATTGGCCTTCAATCTTTCATGACTCTTATGTTTTTTCGAGATCTTATGACAAGTGCCAAAAATTTGTTGGGAAAGAACGCCTTGCATCCATGCCATTACAACCTATCCTCCCATACTTTCCTTTTTCAAAGTGGGGATTGGATTTTATTAGTCCTATTAATCCTTTGTCTTTTGCAACACAAGTATTTATTTTGACATCCACAAACTATTTTACAAAATGGGCTGAAGTTGTCCCTCTTAAACATTCGATAGATGATCAGGTGATTTATTTCCTTGAAAATAACATATTTTCCAGATTTGGTCTTCCATTGGAAATTAGTACAGACAATGGTCTCGCTTTTATTTCTGCTAAGCTGACCCAATTTTTAGCTAAGTTGGGAGTTAAACATTTTACCTCGTCAGCTTATTATCCCCAAGTAAATGGGCAGGCTGAGTATACTAACAAAAATCTAGTGAGAATCATAAAAAAGCTCATCAAAGATAAGCCTCTTCAATGTCACACTCTCCTCACTTACGCCCTTTGGGCAGATTGAACCACCACCAAGGTGAGCACTGGTTGCACCCCTTTCCATCTTGTTTATGTGCAAGAAGTCATTCTACCTACTAAGCTAGAACTTTCCTCCTTAAGGTTGATGCTACAGATCGAAGAATTAAATTCTTTTGATGTTTCACAAAGGATGAATGCACTCTTGGCTTTAGAGGAGCAAAGGATGTTTTCCTTGGGTAATATAAAAAGGAGACAACTGATTGTTAAGAAGTATTTCAACAAGAGTGTAAAGACTGTCAAATTTAAAGTCAATGAGAAAGTATTGTTGTGGGATTCATCTCATGTCGATAGGGGAAGACACTCAAAGTTTCAAAAATTATGGATGGGTCCTTTCAAGATCGCTTTTGTCATGGGTACAAACTCTTACATTCTAAAATATTTAAAAGAGTGATTGTTTTCCTACAACACTAACGGTTCTCACTTAAAACACTATGTGGAACCAACTTTAAGAGTTTAATGTTGTTTGGATTGTTCTGTATATTAGTAGTTCAATTATGTTTTCATAGTTCTCGTTGCTGCTTTTCTAATTCTGCTTTCAAAACAGCTTTTAATTTTTCTTTCATTTTAGTAGTTTTCCTTCTATTGTTTGCATTTCTATCATTTCATTTCTGTTGTTTTAAATTTTGTAGTTTCATTTCTGTTATGACATTTCTTGCTTTTGTTCTTTTAGATTTCAATTTTTGGTCAAGAATAATATGTTGGATCAATTCTGCCACAGTGACACTCATGCAAGGTATTGTTAGTCAATAACAATCAAGCTTACATGGTTGTTATGATGTTCCCCCTTAAGGCATCATTGAATTTCTTATCTGCTTCCATTGATGTCTTATGAGATAATTAGTTACTTCCCGCTTTTGTTTTCCATTTCTTCATCCATTTTGAGATTCAAAAGATCAATTCCATAAAAAAAAATCTCCTTGAAGTCAAGAGAAATTTTTGGTTGAATGATTATGCATACAAGGACAAACCCCCTCATACTTAACACTTTCCATGAGTTATTCCCAAATTCCTGGTCATTTTTCCATTAAATCCACTCACTTCCCCCTGTTGCATAATCATTATGGTTATATCTTCTTGATTTGTTATTCTTGGTCTGAGAAACCATACATTCTGAGTTCTTAATATGTTGGAAACAGATTTCCCTGTGGAGTCACCAGTTTGTTGATTATTAAAATCGCAACGAGGAATTTCGCCCACAAAGTATTGCTAAAGCCTATTATTTAAACTATGCTAATAATATATGATACTAGTAGGTGGAACCCCCTTGTATACTGGGGGCTCAGAGATAGTCATATCACACATTTTATGTTGATGTTTCGATGTTGCTCACGGGGTCTTATATTGTTGACGATGCAGTTATGGTTTCATTTTTGACATAGTGACAAGTGGATGATGTATTTTTTGAGATGTTCTGTTATTCAAATATTTATTTTTATGTTATGATTGGCATATATTTACAGTTTCTATGTTGATCATGTCACCATGATTATTACCTAGCTACACATGCACAAGGAATATGTTAGTAACAACATAAAAAAGATCAAATGGATGAAGCTTATGAAAAGAATCCAAAAGGAAAGGACCTATGGTTATGCTATGTTAGAAGTTATGTGCAATTAAAAATGYAAACATGTTAGAGTTAGTCCTAAATATTCAATGGTTATGCGATTTTCATTTGATTTATTRTGGMTGCATATRATATGGCAAGGCATATGGTATGGTATGAAAATTTGGCAAGGGTTCACGTAAATATTTTGGGTRGCGCATTGGGCAAGAAATAATGGTCGTAGATTTCAATGGYTGGAAATTAATGACATGATTAAAYGTTATGGTGAGTGTTGGTTGTCATGTACCTCGGAATTGAATGGAAGAGGAGATGGAAGCRACGTTTACTCCCCCCATCAGGCCATCACCCTAGTATGGTTAWTSTTGCATTTCGATCTGTTGGTGGTTAAGCTMTGAAATTCAAGCTTGGGAAGAAAACGCTCRGCCAACTCGCTCMTTTTAAGCTATYGGTTACAAGTATGGTTATTTTTMACCCATCCATGAATTATGCTCTGTGTATKAATGAACAATGGCTCAGTAATTCTTGGGTTTGTGTTTTCCTGAGGCTTGCAACTRTGTAAATGTGTGGTTTTTCTCTCTCGAATGATTGTGTGGTTGTTCGATTTGCAAGTAAAATAATTGTATTGGTTGAGTTGTGCATTCATTGGTTGTTCTGATGGTGAAAATTGGGATGGGTCTCTGTGGTTTTTGAATGAATATGGGTATTATCGCTATGTGTTATTGATGAGGGTTTCGCCCTATGCATTCGTTCTAGTTACTTCCTTACAGTTATGAGAGTAACCATGTCCAGTCATATTCGAACTGTCATTTGGTTGTTGTGTATGTTTCTCGGGCTGCCATTTGGTTGTTTTGTTTTTCCAGAGTCATGGTCATGGGCATATTTACATGGTCTTGGTATCAAAGTATCTCGGAAGTCGATCTTAGGGTGGCCATTATGCCAAGATATATGCTTTGGGTTGATTGGGTGATATAAGTTATGCCTCACGTTATGCATCCTCACTGGCATTATGTGAAATGATTCATCTCTTAAGAAATTGACAGAGGTTATACCTCTATGTTTTCTGGGTAACTGTCACTATTTAGTGGACATTTTCTCTCCTCTACACCATTTTCCTACCCTACCATTCATTGTTTCCTCTATGGCTGACTGTTGCGCCATTGCTTGGGCCCGGAGTTAAAAGGAACCATGTGGTTTATATGATTCTTGTATCAAAGGATATTTTCCTGTGGTCGTTATGATCTGAGGACTCTAATTCTATGTGCTATTGATGATTGAAGCACACTCTTGATTTTGTCTTTGTATCCATTGTGTCGGAGCCCGATTTTAATAATCCCCAACTGTTCTTGCTCTTGTAGGGCATCCTTCTGGTTGTCAAAGATTTGTTGTAAAGTGAGTGGTTATGACAGTTGCATCGAGTACCTATCTCATATTTATTTCATTAAATTGATTTAACAATAATTGTGATCGGGAATGAGTAATAATTTGTAGTCAAAGGGCTGCCTCTTTTTCATTATATTTGGAATCACTATGTCCTATTGATTGCAAATTGGGGAATCCTGTGTGTTTCACTAAGCCCGGTCAGGATCATAGCAAGTTATGAGATTGATAATTGTGTTTACTTCGTTATGTTCACTATGTATCTATTATGGAAGCATCGTGCATGTTGTAAATAATTTCATTAACAGTGATGAACCTCGGGTTTTATATTATGGTTTCATTGCAAAGTTTTATTGGTTGATATGATGAAGAGGGTATGAAATCGGACAAGTTTTAGAAGTCTGTTCAATTTTGAAAAGGGCATGAGCATATGTTTTAAATTGGTCGATTGTGAATTTATGGTCATTGTATGACATTTTTATAGCGATATATTATGGATAGAGGTGGAACAATATTGTTGTGTGTTTTCTTTCGATTCTTAAAAGGAAAGGAAAGAAATTAGAGATCAAGCACTCTCTTAACAGTATTGTTGAACGTTGTTTCGATTATGAGTATGATTGCAGACTGTATTAATTGAGAAATTTAAAAAAAAATTGAATGTGGAACAATGAACATTTTTTTATACAGAGTGATTATTAAATTGGCGTTGGTATGTTTTGTATTGAGTACAGAGTTATGTTTATTGATTACTTGATTTGTTTTATGAACAGTATTCGTTATTTCCCTGCCATTCTCTCACTTTTCCACACATTACAAATCCCCTCACCTTCCCAAATTCACTATTCACTCCTTGTTCTTAAAATTAAATTATAGTTAATTGAAAAATCTGTATTGTAGCAGTTGAAGGATGGCATAAGGATGAGTTACAGTTGATTTGTCTTGTTGTTACAGTTGATTGGATGATGATTTGTTGAGCAGTAATCATGATCTACCCCCCTTCATTTTACCACTTTTTGCTCAATACAATCCCTCATATATCCCAGAACCCTTATTCACCCCCTGCTCATTGACAAATATTAAACGATTTTATGGATTGGATTGCATGAGTCTGATGTGTTGTTGAGCCAAACTTTGTTTCATATTTAAAGAGATAGCATGTATGGTTTGTTGAAGAAACTAGTTTCTAAGAATTAATGCATACAGGAATGAGTTTCTTCAGCAGAGGTATCCATGGCTGGGGTAGCAGAGGAAGAGGAAATTGGAACAGATGCCCTAGAAGGCCAAGGTTTTCTATACATTTTGATGCAGACTCGCAAGATTTGAGCTAGTTATTTCAAGATGGATTTTTTAACTGGGTTGGACAAGGAGTGGTCCAACCTAGGTCAAAAAGGCCTCCCTTCCAAGCCCCACATGTACCTGGTATCCCAATTCCCCCTCATGTCTCATTACAACCTGAATTCCTTGAAAATGACGGATGGCAAGATATTGTCCACCCGGCAGTCTCCCAACATCGTGGCTGGCCCAATTTGTCTCTACCTGCTCCTCCTCCACCTGTTAACCAAATTTCCCAAGCTCCCATGCACAGTCACCACTACAGTCTTCCCATGCAATAAAGAGTTTAAAAACCAAATCCCACCATGCACATGATAAAGTAAAAATCGTTGTTGCCCCCTCCTCTCCCTCAAATGACTCTGCCAAATCCGTTTCATCCCGCATGCATTTGAGAGATGATTTCTCTCATGTTATCAGTAAGATTAAGCATAAAGGCTCCACACAGTCTAAGGAAAATTCATAAAAATCAAAGGAAGATAGCGGCAACAAGGGGAAAATTGCCTCCCAGAGTGGCAAATATGGTTTTTAAGTGTTTTTATTTATTGATTGTTGAGAACAATTGACTTCTGAAATTTTTGGACAACACACTATTTTTTGGATATGTGGATATTATATTTTTGGATATAGTTTCAATTATCATTGATATAAATTGTCAAATTATGAGAAGGGTGATGGGAGCCACAAGGAGGGATGTGTTTGATTGATTAACTAGTTGTGTTTGTGCTTGTTAAAGAAACTAAAGGGAGTCACAAGGGGTCCCACCTACTAGTTATTATTTATTAAAGACCCTTATTATTATTTTATTAATTTTCCCCCTTAACTAAAAGTTGGTTGAGTTTTAGTTATCTTAACTAAAGAGGTATTTTAACTACTTCAACCAATTTTGATTGCTTAAAGGCAAAAAGAGAAGGAGGAACAAGAGGAGAATAGAAGGAGAGAGCATACTAGGGTCTGCTCTTGAGTTTTATTGAGGTAATTCAGTTTTAATTCATTCTTTAATTTATTGAAAGCCTAATTCTCTTTTATGATAGCAGGTTCCTATTGTAGACAACAAGATTCAAGGCCAAATTACATCATTCAGACACTTCTTTTTCAGAGGTGTTGATCTATCTTAGATAGTCTGTGTAGACTTGTCTATTTTTGAATTAAATTTCATGACTAACAAAGGTTATTGTGTAGAGTTGAGTGGGAAACAATCTATGGCAAGTTGATCTAGCTTTTAAAGTTTAATTTTTTACTTTCTGTCAAAAGTCCTTTTGTATGGTTTTCATCGAGGACATCTAAGTTTGACTTTGGTCCAAACTTCCTCAGGGAATTTTGTAAAGAGAATGATTCTTTTGATAAATTGGAATGGAATAAGTGATTGCTTTATGTCTCATCTATGTTGATTATTGACTTGGTATTTTTACTTATGTCTCTACATTTATTTCTGCATTGTTATATTCAAAAAATTACATAAACATTGAATTTTTCAGCAAACTTTAATTTATAAGAAAATTATCCTAAGCCCTTGTAATCAATACATGTGGATTAGGAGACAAATTTTGATGGCTATAAACATAGGGTGATATTCCCGTCTATCTTGCTTTAGCCAAGTAAGGTCTGAAAATGCTTGAGTAAGATCATTTCATATCTTTTCCTCAACATGCCTTTTAACATCTATAATAACTAACCCTTAAAACTATTATTACCACTAAAGACTATCCAACCCTCAAACCCCTATATCCCATAATCCTTAACTACTAGAACACTTAAAGCCTATAATCCTCTATCATATAACCATTATTATTTAACTTGTATAAACCTTATTCCTTTAACAATGACCTTTATAATCACTATTTTATAAGATTTTAAACACAAACCCTTCCTAAAAAACCACTGTAATCATATAACCCTAACCCATATAACCTAAACCACCTATACATTTATAAACTTCATAACACCTAACTAAAACCCATAAAAATTAACCCCTATGACAACGATGATGATCATGATCATGATGAAATGATGATGATCATGGAAATGGAAATGACAATGATGATGATGATGATGACGATAACGACGACAATGACAATGATGATGATGACGATGATGATGAGGAGGAGGAGGATGACGACGACAATGTTGATTATGGTGATGACAATGATGATGATGATGATGATGATGACGATGATGAAAATGAATATGACGATAATGACAATGATGATGATGACGATGAGGAGGAGGAGGAGGAGGAGGATGTTGATTATGATAATGATCATGAAAATGGATATGACGATGATGATGACAATGGAAATAACGACGACAATGACAATGATGACGATGAAAATGATGAGGAGGAGGAGTAAGATGACGAAAATGTTGATTATGGTGATGACAATGAAAAATGACGACAATGATGTTAACGATGACTACATAGTGATGATCCATGTCGTACATAGTGATGTCAGCCCATAACTTTAGTATATCATTGAGGATGATGATGATGATGAGGACTACGACAATCATGGTGATGATGATGATGGTGATGATGATGACCATGGCGATGATGATGATGATGACAATGACAATGATGATGATGATGATGATTATGATGACCATGCTAATGTCGATGGCAATGCCAATGATGATGACCATCGAAATGATGATGATGACGACAATGATGACGATGACGTCAACGAAGAAGATGATGATGATGATGATGATGAATATGGTGATGACAATGATTATGACAATGGTGATGACAATGATTATGACAATGGTGATGATGACAATGGAAATGATGAAGATGACGATGATGACATTGACAGTGTCGATGATGATGATGAAGACAATGATGATGATGACCATGATGATGACGATGACAACAACAATGATGATGATGATGAAAATTGTAATGATTATGATGATGACAATGACGACAATGTTGATTACGGTTATGAAAATGATGATGAGGATGACGATGATGACAATGCCATAATGGAAATCATGATAGTGATGACGAAGACGACGATGATGAGGAGGAGGATGAAAATGTTGATTATGATGATGGAAATAATGATGATGATGATGATTAACCCAGATAAATAAATACTTTAAGGAGAATAAATCATATAAAATATATAATCACATAACTCATACATTTCATCATTTCCACAATATCATTTGTTAGCACTCTGTAAATCCATTCGATTGATAAAAAAACAATGATGGTAACTTTTTCAACCAACTTGAGACTCAAAACTTTCCTTTCAGATCTACAGAGGGCTCTCTTGGAAATGGCATGGTCTCCGTGCAGGATATGACTTTGAAAACTGTTAAGCCCTAATGTTGGCCCATTACCCCTTAATTGGGGCATATTAGATTAGTAATGCTATTTTATTTATGTCGGCTTTAGGCCATTAGTTGTAATTTAGATTAGTAATG
>JZKD02S1739131.1:603583-615603 GCA_000966675.3 Picea glauca
TATGTTTTACCATCTAGCCCTCAAAATGCATTTTCTGTTCAAAGGTAATTATATTAGCCTAAGTATTTCATTTTTCCTTGTTTAATGAATGAAATGTGTTAATTAATTGAGATAATGAAATTACTGGAACATTCTCGTAATCCATTGAACAGGTCTTGTACGTACCTTGATGATTGTGATATTTAGCACTTGTTCCAACCAATTCAGATATATGGGTTCTGGAGAGAATCGAGTACACATGGAGATCCACTATACAATTTGGCTAACAGTACAACAACAAAAGTGTTATGTTTGGCCAATGTTTTAACCGATTCCTGTAATGTGCACAAGTTCATTGTAATTTCATGCCTTCGGTCATGAAATCATAACAAAATGACTTGTCATGAGTTTCCTCTTGTTTGAGTTGGTTTCTCCGAAGATAAAATTGTAATATCTCAATTGTGTTTAGTGGAATGCACAGGATTAGAAGCTCGATAGATGTTAGCATTTAATTAGAAAATATTTGTATAAATATTAGAGGCAATTGTTCCCGAACATAGGAATTGATAGACTGATATAGCATTAAGGAGGCAGATCACACTATGTTCACACATCCATGTACTATATTATTTTCAGAATATAAAGACGGGTTCATGTGCATTTCTTTGTTGTGTTCTAAAGCTTGTAAGTGTTAGCAGGTATACTTCTGAGAGAAGGCATGCCCCCATTCATCTCAAAAGTAGCGCCCTAGTTTGTTTTGTTTATCTATTTCTTACATTATAATTAATTATAATTTTGTTATTGGAATTAATTCATTGAGTTCAATTCTTGTAAAAAGTATGATCGAAATTCTATAGTGAGATCAATTAATTAATTTGCAATTTCATTTATGTTGTAGTTCGGTTAATTCTTGTGAATAGAAAGATTCATGCTTCATTGTTTGACGGTCTAGTTGGTGATTCTCTGGACAAGAATTATATAGAGCTGCAAATCGATGCAATTAATGATTTCCATTCTTTACTGATCAACAACTTCCCATGATAAAATCCTTGATCACATGTATTAGTTTTTTATTGTGTTTCTTTTGTTTCAAGTTAACGGTTGTCAATTTGGCTAATCGAGTGGATCCAACAGACTATTGTTGGGTATAAAAATCTATATCCAACCTACAATTACCTTAGAATGTCCACTATCACATGAGCAATTAGATTGAATTTATTTAATAGTTTATTGGAATGGTGTGTCTCTGAGATTTGTTCTGCATATATTTTTCATGGTACTTCGTAAGTCTACAAACATGGATTGATAATTAATGTACTGAATTATTATTATATAATTCACCCGACATTTTGGTTTTGTTGCTAGGGAATTGTTGAAGGAGCTAATATCAAGAGAGTGTGTAATTTTTTTCTTTTAGGTTTTTTACAAGACCAACATTTTCAGCTCAGAATATGGAATAAGTAAGATGGGAGGTGAAATCCCACACAAAATACTATGGTGAGTCTCCTAACAACATTAAAGGCAAAAATCCTCAAAAGAAACCAACCTTGTCACCCCGTCTAGTGGTGTTGCAAGTGCCACCCACTCTACTAACCCCTTGGCAGTGAAGAATGGAGGAATAACTTTGGGAATAAGAGTTGAGGTGACTAAGAAAGGTTCTATACTTGAACTAGTCAAGGAAGAGATTCATGCACTAGAGGCAGTGCTTACTCCTACTGTAGAAGGATAAATTGACATAGAATTCCAAACCAATCTGATTCAAGACCCAAAAATAGTGGCAACATGCTCTGAGGAATATATAGCACAAGAAATACCTCTCATTTTGTGGCACGATATGGAATATGAATAAGTAACATGGAACAACCATGAGGAGACAATCACCTTTGAATTCCCTATTAGAGATCATGGTGGGACAATACAAATGAAGAACATCCCCCCAATCTACTCTACCAAAATTTTACGATCTATCCAATGAAGACCTCAATGAATTATTATTCAAGTTTGGTGTGCTTTGTAGGATCTATGATTACTCTACTACTGCCCAGAAATTAAAATTATTTCCTGCCACTCTAAAGGGTGAATCCCTATGATGGTTTATGGGCCTTGGCAGGGATAACATTCAAACTTGGGATGAGATGAAGAAACTATTTCTGTAGAAATACCAAGACTACCACAAGGGAAGAGAATTCAGAGAATAAATATTCAAGATGATGTAAAGAGAGGACGGAAGCTTGGAAGACTACCTAGAGTGATTTCAGTCTAACTTTCAAAGATAAAAATAAATAAATAAATAAATAAAAAATGAGCAAAGAAACAAGGGGAACAATTATGCTAAGAGGCATAAGGGATGAATTCTTGGAATTTCTCAACCTAATGGGATCAGGTGACCTTTATCAGCCGCCATATGATGAGGTATGTGATTTATGCATGTGATATTCAAGGGGAAACTCCAAGACTGGTAGAATCTCTAGAGATGCTACTTCTAGGTTCAAAAAATATGTTGTAGGAGAATTGGTCACAAAGGATGAAATTAGTAACATGTTTGAAAATTTTAAAATTGATATTCTTAACTCTTTAAGTTCACAATTGGAATTTTTTCAAGTTAATAAGAAGGAATCATCAGAAAAATCTTTGTGTATATTATGTCCCAAATGTCGAGAGAAACATCCTTGGAAGGACTTCCCACTGGACAACATTGAAATTTGTGGCATTTGCGAAGAATCCCATGCCACCAAGGACTGTCCTTTCTTACCAAGAATCATGGAAATATATCGTGGAGAGAAAGGAGAATCAACTTCACTATATGTGATGGCACCAAAAACCATGGAAACGACCTTCAGGTATCTCAATTTCCTTATTCTCATAATCAGATGTGGAATATTCCTATGCCTTGGCAACATTGGCCAACTTAGGCCAGTCCACAATAGAATTATAAACAAGATTGGCATGGTCCATCTTACGATGGAACAACTACTTTTCCTTATCTTGCACCACCACCATATACATACCCCTCATAGGCTACTCAACAAAAAATCAATCAACCACAACGACTTTCATTACCAACTCCTCAAAACCCTCCATGTCCAAACTAGATCCTTTCTGAGCCTATCCCAAATACTAATAATAATAAGCCAGTTTAGACCATGTATGGAATTGATCTACAAACCTTTCTCACATATGATATCACACATGTATCATTGCAGGAAATTCACCTAAGATCTGGGAAAGTTCTTAACCCAAAACCCTCAGTAATTATTGTCCAAGAAAATGAAGAAGAAGAAACTTCTATCCAATCTGAATTTTTTCAAACTCCATTACCATATAAATATCAAAGTCAGTCTCAAGTTCATATCGCCCCACAAACCGGTTCTCAAAAGGTACAATTATTACGGTCCAATCAACCTCCTTTTCTAGAGAGGTTGGCACTAGAAAAAACAATTACATCCTGTGAGTTCAACTTGATGTCAGAACTGAAGAACCTTTGTATCAAGATACCTTTGCTACAAGAAATAAATGAAATCCCCATCTACACTAAAAAAATTAGATACTTATTCATTAAGAATTTTGGTAGATGAAAAAATGACCCCCAAACCATCCAATTTGTAGGGAAATTAGCAAGTATCGTGTCCACAAAAATCATACTTATGAAGTTCATACTCTCCTCCCTACACCCATTGTGTTTGAACTAGCTAATCGATCTAAAAGCCAGAGGATATTTTAGAATATGTGATTGACTCACTAAACTCATGGGAGTACCAAACATATTTCTATGTCATACAACCCAAAACCAATATGGGTTGGCATCCTTTGATCCTCGAGAGACCGTGGCTATCCATAGATTATGCTTTCATCGGTTGTAGGTCCAAGAATATGGAAATTACACATGGCACTAGGACCAAACAAATTACCCTATACCCCCCTACTAGATCAACAATTGCACTTGAACCAAAATAATGGATTGACAAAGAAAACAATGATGAAGTTGTTCAAACTATTCTTAATATTGCACAAGCCATGAACTTTAAGAAAAATGGTGACGAGAATCAGATTAATCATTGCATCACTCACCTAGATTTCCTGCAGTATTTTGGGGGGCAGTAATCATCTCACATTCAAACTTATATTGATTGTCTTCTTGAACAAAATTTTAAAGATAATTACGCCAAATATGAACTATCCTCTTCCTTTCATCAATATTTATTGTACACTCAATTTTTGAATATGATTATACAGTTGTTGAAATTTTCCCTGAGAAAACATTAAACATAAATTATGCCTTAGATAATGCACAGGAGACAATAAACAAGAAGGAAAAGTAATCCAGGTTTTAAGGAAATTTCCAGATACCTTTGCATGGGAATATACTGATATGAAAGGTATTCACCCAGACACATGCATCCATCACATCTATATTAAGAAATATTCCACTCCTGTCAGACAACCACAAAGAAGAATGAATCCAACCTTGAGGGAGATAGTGAAATCCAAACTGTAGAAACTTTTGAATGTCGGTTTCATTTATCCCATCTCGGAGAATTAGTGGGTGTCACCATTAGTGATTGTTCCTAAAAAGAATGGAAAATGGCAGGTATGCATAGACTATATAGAATTAAACAAGGCTACCCTAAAAGATCATTTCCCCCTACATTTTACTGACCAAGTTCTGGCCACACTAGCTAGAAAGAAATATTTTTTCTTTTCTAGATGGATTAAGTGAATATAACCAGATTCGAATTGGTTCATAAGACTAGGACAAGATGAATTTCATGTGTCTGTGGGGGACATACGCCTACAAATTATTTCCCTTTGGTTTATGTAACGCACCAGCCACATCTCAAAAAGCGATACTTGGTATTTTCTTTCATTTATTAAATGATTGTTTGGAAGTATATATGGATAAATTTACTATGGTAGGTGATACTTTTGAAGAATCTTTGAATAACCTTGAAAAAGTTCTAAAAATATGTAGAGAGACAAATCTTGCATTAAGTAATGAGAAATGTTTTATGATAATGAATAGAGGAATCATATTAGGTCACCATGTGTCAACTGCAAGAATAAAGGTAGATCTAGTTAAAATAGAAGTAATTGTCAATATGCTACCTCTAACTAATCAAAAGGGAGTCTGAAGCTTCCTAGGTTATGTAGGCTACGATCGACAGTTTGTAGAAATTTTTACGAAGATAGTCCTTCCCCTATTCAAATTTCTTACAAAAGATGTTGAGTTCTATTGGGACAATGAATGTTAACGTGCCTTTGATATATTGAAGTAAAATCTCTCCTCTTCCCCAGTGTTGAGAGGAACAAACTAAAACTTTCCATTCCATATCTCAACTGATGCATGAGATTCAACATTAGGAGTTGTATTGGGTCAAAAGGAAAATATCTTAACTTATGTTATTTATTTCATAAGAAAGAATTTAACTACGGTTGAATTAAATTACACCGTGACTGAAAAAGAGTTCCTTGCAGTGGTTTATGCAATTAGTAAATTTAGGCACTACATCATAGGCTATGAACTCTTTATTCATGTTGACCACTCTGTCATTAAGTACTTGATGAAAAAACCTATTGTGAATGGCAGAATATGCAAATGGATATTGTTGTTGTAGGAATTCAACATCACCATTGTGGATCGTCCAGGTAAGGAAAATTAGGTAGCAAAATTTGTCTCTAGACTTGATAATAAAGGTAAGAATATTCATCTTGATGACAATTTTACGATTGAAAATATATTTTCTATATCTACTAATTCACTATGGTTCACAGACATAGCCAATTATCTTACTGCATGAAAGTTGTCACCTAACTTCTCACCCAAGGAAAAGAGAAGGATTATCAAAATGAGTGCTCCATACTCCTAGATTAGAGGGGATATCTTTTACACTGGTCATGGCATGATTATTCATAGATGTGTGAGAGAAGACGAGATGTTAAACATCCTTAAAGCATGCCACGATGAACCTTGTGGGGGGCACTTTGCAGATAGAAGGATAAATTACAAGATCCTCCATTCTAGCTACTTTTTCCCTACTCTCTTTCGAGATGTCAAGAAGCATGTCCATGGATGTGACAGTTGCCAAAGATGGGTTGTCCAGTTCAAGAATATGAGATGTCGCTTCAGACGCAAGTCCTTATAGGACCCTTTGAAAAATGGGCCTTGGACTTTGTAGGGATGATTAACCCCCCATCCAAGGGTAGGAAGCACATTTTAGTCTACATTGATTATGTTATGAAATGGGTGGAATCAAAGGATTTATTCAAAGAAACATAAATATCAGTAGTGGATTTCATATTTGAAGATATTATTACTTATTTCATGTTACCCGAAGAAATTGTTACTAACTAGGGGACTCAATTTATCTAAGTTGGTACATGTAATTACTCAAAAGTATCTCATTAAGCACATGAAATCTTCCCCATATCACCCACATACTATTGGAGTTACATCACACACACCTAGGATTTCTTTTTCCTAAATTTTTTTCCTTGTTTATTAATCATAATTAGTCATTATCCAGTCTCCTATATTTTAGGGGAGAATATTCCACCTGGAGAATATTCTCTTTCAGTTGACACTTCAGTTTGACTAGTTGAGTTGAGTTTAGATGTTGCATTGGTTTTGTCACCATGAAACATTAGGATCATCACCATGATAATTTGACCTTGCCTTGGTATCATCACCAGACTGGCTCATTAGCCTTGATTCCCTGAGTTAACTCCTCACTACTCTTTGTTCAATCAATTAACTGAAGCCTAGTTGACTAGTTAACTCAACTAGGTGGAAGTTCACTCTCGTAACTGCTTGAGAGACTAGATTAGGTGGCAATTCAATCTTGTAACTGTTCATGTGTGTACAGATCACTCTAGACAACCACTATGGCACATTGGTTCTCCTCCAGTGCACACTCATTGATTTATACAGAGTATATCATGTGTAAATTATTCATTATTCACTACGGTTAATGAGAATTCTTTCATTATTTTCTCTCCTTCTTCTTCTTTCTCATATCCTCTCTGCAAATGTGTGTATCATTGTTTAGCTAGATCTATTCTGTGAGGGTTCAACAAATTTACATGGTATCATAGTTGATGGACTCCTGAGAAAAATCTACACCAAAATGTTTTGCAGGTACAAAAGATTGAAGACAGCGAAAAGATGGATTTCCAAAAAGAATTCATTCTTACACCTTACAACTATTTTTCATGGAAGGAGAAAATAGCCATACATCTCCAAACCAGAGGGTTGTACAGGTTAACCTTGAATACAGATACGGAACTGACATCAACCATAGAAAAATCCAAGTACCTGAATCACATGGATGAGGCACTCGGAACAATTTGTAGTCTTATTTCTCTTGATCTCCTTTTTCACATATCTTCATGTAAGACTCCCTATGAATCCTGGAAAACCTTGGAAGGGATATTTGGAAAATAGGATGAGATGAGGGGACACATGCTGGAGGTGAAGCTTCTCACATTGGATCCAAAAAGCTTCAACAATATCCAAGATTTCTTTACAAAATTCAAGGATTTACGATCGCAACTCAAAGCTTGCACGATTGATAAATCGACGGAGGAGAAACAAATGGTTCTCCCCATTCTCTCCAAGCTCGGTCCTGAATTCTGTGTATTTGTATCTGCATTCCATATAGTCATATTTGCCTCTAGATCCACTTGGAAGATTCCTTCTCTTGAGGACTTTATCGAATCCCTGACTCAAGAGAAAACCAACCTCATCAACATGGGAACAATCAAAGGCCCAAGTGCGCATGCATTCACTGTGCATGATGGCAGCCAAAAATATCAGAAATCTAAAGATAAAGATAAACATAAATCTCATGCACATCCGAAAAAGGAATGGTACACAAAACCCTTCACCGATGCCTCCGGATCCAAAGAGAAAAGGGAAGAAAATGAGAGAAATGAATGTACTGTCACAAAGGATTCCATTCAGAATATGCATGCATGCAAAAACAAATAGATCTGATGTCTCAAATACTTCAGTAAAACAACCTTGTAGATTTCATCCCCGAGGGTGCCAACAAGAAGAAGCCAGAAGATCTGAATTCCAAGAAAGACAATTCTAGCCATGCCTTGATTGCCATCAACTCCTCTCTCAATGCTTGGATCGTTGATTCAAGAGCATCACATCACATGTTTGCCTAAAAAGCATTATATTATTCTTTGGATGCATGCAAAGGTCCTCCTATTCTGATGGGGGATAGCTCTTATGTCGAAGTCACCGAAAAAGGAAGGATTGAACTCACCAATGGAAGCTTCAAGAATCTGTTGCATGTTCCCAATCTTTATGTCAACCTTCTCTCTGTGTATCAGATGACGAATTTTGGCACGGGAAAGAAATTCATATTCACACCAAATTTTGTGGACATATATGAAATGCAAACCAACTCCAGGGTTGCTACCGGTGAGGTAAATCATCAGTCTAGATTGTATACATTTTCTGAATTCATTGAACTTGATTTTTCTTTACTACTTACTCATGCTGATGAAAGTAGTAGGACATGGCAAAAAAGGTTTGGACATTTGAATTTTAGATACATGTAACATCTTAGCAAGAATAGATTGATTGATGGTCCACCAAACATCTATTTCTCCAAGGGAGTGTGTGAGGGATGTGTTCTCGGGAAACACCCTCAAGAAAAATTCAACAAGGGAAAGTCTCAGAGAGCCTCCGCACCTTTAGAGTTGATCCACGGTGACCTTATGGGTCCTTTTCCACATCCATCGATCAAAAAAGTGAGGTTTGTTCTCATTTTTGTTAATGATTTCTCACGTTTTACTTGGATCTACTTTCTCAGGCAAAAATCCGAGGTCTTTCAACACCTCAAAGATTTCAAAGCCTTGGTTGAGACACAGTCCGAAAAGAAGATAAAAGTCCTTCAAACTGATAATGGGGGAGAGTATGTAAATCATGAGATCCATAATCTTTTCCATGAGGCAGGAATTCAGTTGCAGCATACAGTTCCCTATACTCCACAACAAAATGGAGTTGTTGAGCGGAAAAATAGATTTCTAACGGAGATGGCATCTTTCATGCTGCATGCAAAGTCTCTACAATAGAGACTATGGGCCGATGAACTTAACTATGCAACATACATCCAAAACGAATCTCCCCATAGAGCTATCAAGGGTAAGACCCCCTACGAGGCTTGGAGCAGCCTCAAACTGGAAGTGACCCACTTTCGCATTTTCGGTTCACGTGCATGGGCCCGGATCCCCTCTGAAAAGAGGAAGGCACTTGATCCACAGAGCATTGATTACATTTTTGTTGGATACCTCGATGATGTGAAGGGATATTGGCTTATTGATCTTTCCTCAGACCGACTCATCATTGAGCGTAGTGTCCAATTTGAGGAAAGTGTCTCGTATGTACCTCAACAGCCGCATGTAGACACCTTCACTCTTCCAACTGTCCGAGATGATGAGCATGCACATGCTGACTCTTCTTCAAATGAGAGTTATGATTCAGAGGACTCATATAATTCAGATTCAGAGTCAGTACAGTCAGATGCAGATTCAGAGCATCCAGATGCAGTTGCAGAGCCAGAGAAGAGGCCCAAGTGGGCACAGACTACTCTTCAGGATGCAAGGGATCTCATTTGTGATCCACCCGATACTAGGAGGACTCAATCTGATTTTGAGGAGCCTCATGTTGCACTCACTGCCACTGAACCATTGCCCTTCAGAATCTTTTATTGGTTCAGTCTTCAGATCCACGGTCTTATGGTGAGGCTACTGAAAATCCCTTTTGGGAATCCGCCATGCAGGAGGAGTACAAATCCCTCCTTGAGAACCAGACTTGAGATCTGGTTCCCCTTCTTTCTAGGAGGAAACTTTTTAGATGCATATGGGTCTACAGGACCAAGAGTGCAGCAGATGGACAGATCAGCATATATAAAGCTAGGCTTGTCGCCAAAGGATTTCAGCAGGTGCATGGTATTGACTATGATGATACCTTCGCTCCAGTAGCGAAGATGGATTCCATACGATTGAAAATTGCTATTGTGGCAACCAAGGGATGGTAAATTCATCAGATGGACGTGAAGAATGCATTTTTTCACAGTGATCTCTATGAGGAGATCTATATGGAGCAACCCTAGGGATTTATGTCAGACTCATCTCTGGTCTGTCGACTGAAGAAGTCACTTTATGGCCTCAAGCAGGCTCCGAGGGCATGGTATGCCAAGATGGATTCCTACCTGTTGTCACAGAACTTTGTACAATTTAAATCAGACCCGAATGTCTACATGCTCAAGATGACTGATTCACTTCTACTTTTAGTTCTGTGTGTCGATGATTTGTTGATCACCGGGTGCTCAACTTCAGTGATTTCTGTAGTCAAGAGGATTCTACATGACAGGTTTTTGATGATGGACATGGGTCCTCTACACTTCTTCCTTGGACTCGAAATCAGTCGGATGCATCAGGCATCAAACTGTCTCAAGCCAAGTATGCATGAGATCTCCTTGAAAGATTTCAAATGACAGATTGCAAGTCTTCTCTGACTCCTTTCCTATCAGGATTCAAACTTGAGGATGGCGGGGAGACTCCACTGGTTGACAGCACACTGTACAAACAACTAGTGGGGAGCTTGTTGTATCTCACACACTCTAGACCAGACCTCTCATATGCAGTTGATGCAGTTTCCAGGTTCATGCAGGAGCTGCATGAGCTACATTGGAAAGCTGAAAAGTGTATCCTTCGATACGTACAAGGCACCATCACCTTTGGGATTCATTATGCAGTAGAATCTACATTAGATCTCATCAGGTTTAATTATTTCGACTGGGTTGGCGATAACACTGATCGAAAGTCCACATCTAGTTACTCACTCAGTCCTGGTTTCGGGCCTATCTATTGGTCGAGCAAGAAGCAATATGCCATTTCTATTTCTTCCACTGAGGCAGAGTACAGAGGGGTAGTCAACATAACCATTCAGGCTATGTGGCTACAACATTTTCTCACTGATTTGGGCATTCAGTTTCATCGGCCGATCGTCATCTGGTGTGACAACCAAAGCACTCTGAAGTTCTACAGAGATCCAGTTCAAAGGCAGCGGATAAAGCACATTGAGATCCACATGCACTACATCTGGGACTTAGTACACAAGGGGATCATCGAATTACAGTTATGTCCTTCAACAGAACAAACGGTAGACATATTCACCAATACCTTCACTGAGCAGAAGTTCCATTCTCTACGAAGTCGCCTTGGAGTGAAGGACACAGTTGCCTAGCAACTGTAGTTCTTATTTTTACATACATTGTACCTAGAGTTGGGGGGGGGGGGTGTTCCCATGATATTTTCGCTCTTTCCTCACTTTATTTTCAGTGTATCTTTTGTATTCGATACCTAACATGGCCTCGTTGCCAAGACTCATTCTTTATTTTCACCATAGTGATGTTCAGGGGGGTGTTGGAGATACTTCACACACACCTAGGATTTATTTTTCCTAAGGTTTTTTCATTGTTTAGTAAGCATAATTAGTCATTATTCAGTATCCTATATTTTAGGGGAGAACATTCCACCTGGAGAATATTCTCTTTCAGTTGACACTTCAGTTTGACTAGTTGAGCTGAGTTTAGATGTTGCATTAGTTTTGTCACCATGCAACATTGGGATCATCACCATGTTAATTCGACCTTGCCTTGGTATCATCACCAGACTGGCACATTAGCCTTGATTCCCTGAGTTAACTTCTCACTACTCTATGTTCAGTCAGTTAACTGAAGACTAGTTGATTAGTTAACTCAACTAGGTGGTAGTTCACTCCCATAACTACCTGAGAGACTAGACTAGGTGGAAATTCACTCCCGTAATTGTTGGTGTGTGTCTAGATCACTCTATACAACCACTATGGTGCATTGATTCTCCTCCAGTGCACACTCACTGAGTTATACAAAGTATATCATGTGTAAATTATTCATTATTCACTACGGTTAATGAGAATTCTTTCATTCTTTTCTCTCCTTCTTCTTATTTCTCAAATTCTCTCTGCAAATGTGTGTATCATTGTT
>JZKD02S1739131.1:658918-670484 GCA_000966675.3 Picea glauca
GTTAGAAATTGTAGCGTTAAGATGGTAGAAACGAGGTTCATTGTACCAACATTTTTTCATGATTGTACCAACAAACTCCAAAGTATTCAAATGCACATAGAAATGCAAATGTGCTCAACTTTTAATAGGGTTGTTGGAGTGTAATACTTTATTATTCCTAATGTTATGAAATGTAATAGATTCACCTTACACAAGTGGCCTTGATATTTAATTACGATAGGCATTAGGTTAATTGATTAAGAAAAGGTGGTTAACTTACGCCACTCCCTACTAGCCAAATAAAAGAGGATTGGTGTCAATGTATTTGATGACTCTATCATTAATAAAACTCTCATTTTATGTATATAGTTTTCAAGGCATAAGGTCGATCAACAACAAGGCTCAAAGCCATTACGATAATATACTCGTTAAGAGTTCAACATGTCACTTGCGGGAATTGAACCTAGATGGGAAGGATAACAATCATTCCTCCCAACCACTCAAGCTAAACCCAATTAACTTCTATGACATAAATATACTTTTATAGTTGCAAACAATTAAACATGTTAAACATTTATATTGATTTTAATTTGACTTAACAATCATCTTAATTTTTTACTTAATAATCTTATGATTTATTTTATTAGTTGATTGGCTTTCAAAATCATCTTCTACTAACCCAGGAAAATAAAATTTTAGGAGTTTGGAATTTTCAATGGATGAATTATTTGTATAGAAGGGGTTTACTATTTTTAACCCACCATTTATTAAAAAAAATTATCTAGAAAATAGTTAGACCCATTGTATTTATGAGAGAGGGAAGAGAAAAACCATCATTGTATTTATGAGGGAGGGAAGAGAAAAACCATTTTTGCCCTCTGAAATTCGAATTGAACCCTTTATTCACCCAAGATTTCCAGGAAGGGAGGTTTTGGGAGCTAGTTTGCCATTTATCATTCTTGTAAATTGAATTTATAGTTGCATTCGTTCCCAATTTGTGGTATTTTAAAATTTTTAATCAAAGAAATCACTCACAATGTCACAGTCCATGACATTCTGTGATTACAGAGCAATGTACATCGCATTATCTTTGCTTTTTATTGTTGAGATGAGTCTCAAACGTTGTAATTTCCAAGGTAGGTATACTCCTCCACCTCTATGCACACGACGCTGGAACGAGAAGAAATGTGGGTTGGATCAGACTGTTTTTTCCCTTCGTGAAATAAGGAGGTGTCTCAAGCAAGCTATGGATCCAAAAAAGGATCGGGCGAAATGAGAGTGTTTTTTGCCATCCCATGTTAACGATAGCTCCCTAGATTGAAGTTCCCAAAAGGTGAGTGCTTTTACCTAGTGATCACATTCTCAAGGTTGGTAGTAGGTTTTTGCCTTGTTCTGAAAGTTGTTATTCCACTTCTTTAAGATAGAGATTCAATAGGTGAAATGTCCCGAATTATTGTTGTCTCTACCGGATTGATCTTCTTTGGAAGGGACTATATTCTTATGCTAAAATTAAACCATCTATTGCATTCCCCAGAAAACATAAACATAAACTCAACTTCCTTACAATATGCATTCATCTTCATTTTCATATGCACACTGGAGAACATGAGAATGAAATACGTTTCGAGGAGGCCCTTAAGGCTCTTCTTCCCTTGGGCTTTGACAAGAAGTTCATCCTAAGTACCATTCAACATCTTCTTGAAGTAATTTTTTTTATGGATTTTGGGATTTTGGGGTGTGGGTTTGTTTTAAAGGACTACTGAATTTGTGCTTGGATGTAATGAGTAGGTATATGTTGACGAGCTGGATTGGAAATTTATCCAAGACTCCTACAAAGTCGTTATTCAAAGGATTTTGGAAGGAGAGAACAATGACCCTCACAAGGTTAGTATTAGTTCCATGTGCTGAAAATATTCCGTGTTTTAACTTTTTCTTTGTAAGTATACATCTCTTTCCTATGCAATTTCTCCTAAATATGGGTGTTGCTAGTTTATTATAATATCGGATTTTCTAACTAGATATTGCTTTAAAGAACAATGAACTTCTTTATCTTTTGAAATCATATTAATCTTTATTTATGGAAATAAGGAAGTGCTTTCCAGTTTTTTTAATTTTTAATTTTGAAGTTGGAACAAATGCATTTTATATTTCAAGAATGGAAAAAATAGAATCAATCATACAATCATACATTTTTTGGGAAAATTATAAGGGCATGCTCACTCCCCTTCTCTATGGAAGGGAAGAGAGGGAGCTTGTTTGCTTTAGCTCCAACTTCAAGAGAGTCAATATCTTTCTAAAAATTCCTATCCCAGCTACAGAGTCCAGACGCAATAGTGGTTGGGATTAGGGGGAAGTCTTGACGATTTTGGTGGAATAGATACCCCACTCCCAACAACTTAGCCTAAGAGTGACCAAATCGAATTGTGCTAATGGACCATAATGGTAGATTTTGGTACGTTAGCTTCAATCATGATAAGAGGAATCTTATTAAAAGAAAAAACCCCTTCCACCATAGGGGAGCAATGGACATAGTGATATTCTGCTACAACCCACTTGTTAGAGTATTTGGCCAAATTATAAGACCATGTTCGTTCCTTTTCCCTAAGGAAATGAGGAGAATGAACATGTCTTCTTTGTTTCCAACTTCAAGAGAGTCAATATCTTTTTTGAACATTCCTATCCCAACTACAAACTTCACTTAGATTTGAACATAGCAATTTCCCTAGATGAAGTAGCGGATTTTTCCATTGAATGTACTCGAAAACACCTTCCCTCTAAAATAGATATGTCCGTGAATCTTATAGTATCCAATTTGGCTCTTCTTTCTAGGCTAATAATCTAGTCATCTTCAAATATAACCCCCTTCCACTAGAGGGAGCAATGGACAAAGAGTGATATTCTACTACAACCCACTTGTCAAGATATTAACAAACTCGTTATGAGTTTTTAATCTATTGCATTTCCATGAGCAAGTAATGACTACAAAAGAATTTGAACTTGGGAATGACTCTTGTAGTTTTTCTATTTGTCACATTTCTTCTTTGTATGTTGTACTATTACTCTTTTCCATTAAATTTGTATTTGAATTAGGTCATGATGTCCATCTTTGTAGATAACATAGGAGAAAGTTTGAGCAAAGATTGTTCAAAGCTAGTCATTGGCAAGAGTTCCCCATAAAGAACATCAATGATGTGCTTCTCTCATCTTCAAGAACAAAATTAACAACTTTGCATATAGTGAGGCCAAGCATAATAGAATTGGGTTGGTTTGTAAGAAACCAAATCTAATGACAACCTATGTTTTTTAAATCCTTTATGTATCACAACTAACATGGATGGTATTGCTTACAACAGGCGGTTGGTATTTATTTTGACCCAAGTAAATATGAAAAAATGTTAACATGTGAGGTCATAAACAATAAATTATTGTGCTAGCAACAGAGAGATCCTTGCAGGACCAATTATATTAATTCTTCACTTTGTTTAAACCTCTTGCAGATATCTCTTAAAAGCTATAAGAACTTCCATCCCAAAGGGGGATGTCACGACCTGTAGTCCACCTAGATTTTTTCTGTGATTTGAGTTTTCCCAAGTCGTTCTGGCACTTGCAGTTGTGTGACATTGCCTTGCCTCAACTACAGTGGCTTGGCCAACTTCTGCCTACTACAACTAGATTACACCTCTTCACCTAAGGTCTGCCCATAACTTCACCTTAGGATACAACAAGTTAGATGCCCAATCAAGTCTAACACACTTAGTTCGTCTAACAAGAAACACTAGGCATGCCACTACAACCTTAAGCATTTCCACAATGCAACACTTAGCAAATATAACAATATGCAAGGGACAACAACATTCAAATACACATAAAACATCCCAAGTGCACCATACATATGAATGGGACACACCCAAGCCGACAGTTATGGATGTACAAAGAAAACAAGGCAAAACAACCGTCTTCCAGCTGCCCAACAACCTTGCACAAACCAACCCCATGAAGCTTTTGCAAACCTGTCTACTACAAGTCTTGTTTCCATCTTTGTCTCACTTAAGTAGTACAAGTGGTTCCATTGTGCCCAACCCTGAACTTGGCACCATCACAAAACTCCTTGTAGTCCTCACTGTGTGACTTCTCTTGTATGCTTCCTTGTATGCCTTAGCACTTAGAGGTGTCCTCCTTATTTATATGAGTCTTGTTGTGCGATTGCAAGCCCTATTTTCCCAAGGTGAACCTAAATGCCATTGAGCCAACTTGCTCATCTTTGGTAACTTGTCCACTGATCAATTTGTCGCATCGTTCCAAATTGTGTTAGGTCTTCCCAAGTACTCTTGAGCCGACCCAAATCATCTCATCCACCTAGGTCTTCCTGTCTGCCGAGTCGTCTTGAGCTCGCCAAGGTTGTCCTGTCTACCAGTCGTTTCGTTCGTCCACACCCAAGTGCACCTAACTGTGCCTAAGTGGGCCAACTTGTTTGATTCGTCTCAAGTTGTTCAATGGAAACTCTGTCCACTCGTCTTGGTGTCAACCCAATCGTTCCAAGTGCATCCAACTCATCCGAGTTTGCACAACTATGCTCGATCCACCTCAGTTAATCTGGTCGTGCCCAATTGTGCCTAGGTGGGCCCAGGGCATCTGGTGAAAGTGCGCCCAATGAATGCATGCCTGGGGGAGTATGCCTGACGAGTGCAAGCCATGGTTGTGATTTGCGGCAACTTGTGCTCGAAGGTCCCTCAACCATCTGTCACAACCCCCAAGTGTGGACCGCCTAACTCTATCACAACCCTCAAGTGTGGACCACTTAACTCTATCGATCCGTATAAGTATAGGCACACAAATCATCAAGCTGTCTTGTCACTTCTTCGTCTATCATGCTAGTACATGTTCGCGGACAAGGCTGTTCGCAAAAACCTCCTTTACCTCTAACTAAGTTTGCCCAACTCCTTTGGTGCATCTAACTACTCACTGACTACGGTGCACCCTCTTTGTCTGCGGGTGTGCTCGAGTTCGTCTGTGGTGTGCCAAGGTGGTTATCCGAGGTGTGCCTTGCCAACGGGCCAAGGTGGCTATCCGAGGTGCGCCTTGCCAATGGGCCAAGGTGGCTCAACTGAATCGTCTATCCAATATGTCCATTTGTGCTAGTGTGGAGGAGGTGCCCAACACCACTCTAGGCTAGGGTCTTACATTATCCCCACTAAAAATCATTGTTGTCTTTAGCAACATCCTCAAGAACCTCCTGTCCTCAAGTTACTATCCAGACCCATGCATCTGTTCGCAATCAACATGCCCAAATGTTTCGCACTATTCATGATAGAATTTTCATGCAACTTCCCTTTGTCCAATCCTCCTTTGGATAAGCGCCTATTTTCCCAACTCTATCTACAATGTCTCTGCTGCTATTGCCTCTTGTTGCGGTGGTTGCAATCCGATCCATCACCATTGTAGCTTCCTGTTGCAATTGCGACAATCCAAACTTTGCTAAGAAGGTCATCAAATCGTCCAAGTGTTGCACACACTTAACCTACTAAAGCTTTTGTATTTCGATCAACTTGTCATGCATCTACACATTGCGCTCTCCATGCCCCGAGATAGTTAGGTGGCCAATCCAACTATCCGCCAAAGTCATGAGAATGCACATCCTCATGCCCAAAAACTAGTCCTTTCCTTTTGCAATTCAATCACTTTGCACAACTCTTTTAGACTAAGGCACCTTCTCAAAGGCTCCACTGCCTGCTCCTAGGTACCGAGACAACCTAGTGTAGCTCAATGAGAAGTTAATGGAAAGTGGATACCAAGACCATTGCCAACATCCACAATCCGTCCAGTGTCTAAGTTATATGAAAAGTTTGGAAGATCACCATACTTCTGCGTCAAATTGAGCCATGTTCGAACCAATTTTGCCCTCGCCTTCTTCCAACAATTGTTCGATTTCTAGGTCATCTTGCCAATCGTCGCACCCAAGTGCGCACAAGGAGGGTTCAACCTCTTTCTTGGTCCTCATGTACCAAAGTCACCACATCTCTGCCTTGTCGTCTTGGTCTGCTGCCAAGCTTGGCCCATACATGTCAAATGATTCTCTGGCTTCCTTCGCCGAATCTTCCACCATCTTAATCTACCTACTCACGTTTGGGATGCCTTGCTTGGCCAAACAACATAGCCACTGCTACCATTGTGGTGTCCATTATGGCTCCAAGTCTAGTGAGATTTTTCTCTAATACCTTCAATATTTGTCCAAACTATCCAAGTCTTGCACGCCCAGACTTGCTACTACACCATTACTTCGACCAACTTGCCAAAGACGATCTTTTTATGATACAATCTTGTCTACTTGTACAATTCCTTTGGACCAAGGCAAAGTCCCCACCATTGTCTTCAACCATCAAGTCACCTTTTGCAACTCAACACTCAAAAGAGAGTGGCAATTCATCATCACAACCTTTGCCCTCAAGTGCTCAAACAATCTATCCAAAGCGTTCTAAGTCAAGTAAGTTAGCTAAAAGATTTCCATACCTCTTGCCTAAGATAGTCACGTCCGCACCAATACTTCTGTCACCTTCAACCAACGATCCTTTTGATCTCTGATTATCTGGAAATCATCTGCAAGCTTCCCAAGGATCACTCTGCCTCATTAAGTTCCCATATACAAAGGTAGGAGAGCAACCTCCAAGTCAATTTGGTCTACATTCTTGGTTGCACCATATAGGTTTAATGTCAACATTTTCTTGGTCGACTCCTTCGCTGTCTCCATCCATCACATAGAAAAAAACTGCCTCGTTCCACCAAGCAAGCGTTTAATGCTTTGGCACTGTCATTGCGACTGCCCAAGGAAAGACTCCACTTCTTCTTCAAGGCGGTCAAGTTGCCTCTTGCAACCCAACAAATATTCTAAGGCACCTAGGCACTAGTGCCTCTGTCTTGGACAATAAAATGTCCAACCTGTCATTGTTGCGAAGGAGAGGATGGCCTACCACCATCACAAGTTTCCAACAAAACAACTCCTCCACGGTCTTCCCTTTTCACCAAACTTGGCACCTTCAAGTGCCCTTAGGCTCCACTGTCTGCTCCATGGAAACGAGCTGCCCATGGCTTTGATTTGTGAGTGGAAGATGGTAGGTGGTTGCTAAAGCCACCTCCAACAACTACAATACGGGTTTGCCCCATGTCCACCAAGGGATTTGTCCTAGCAATCCATCATTCCAATTTTCCGTCCAAATATCCACCTAGACTTGCTGTTAAGGTGCCCAGAATATCCAATGTTCCCTTTGATGGCTGCGACGCTTGGGCTGCTCCCAAGGCTACTGGCTTAATCATCAAAGTCGGCTGCACTTGGACATCTCCCAAGTCCCTCAATTTCACCCTTAAAAATAGTCCATTGCAAAATTCTAAAAACATAGAAAACAAGGAACATGCATACCTTTGGGCAAAGACAAACTCTTTTGCAACAATGGATTTTCTTCCGCACCATCCAAGTTGCATAAAGGTATGGCAAAAGAAGTTGTTCTAAGCCTCAAAGAATCATCTTCGCCTTGTTGCCTCAAGCCTGCAATGTGCCTGAACCGACAAGATCATTCCATGCGGTCCTGTCTTGCTTGCCTTTTGCACCAAGGAACAAATCTGTGATCTTTAATATTCAACCCAATTTGTTGTCACTTTCCAAACTCGTCCTGAATTCTTCCACTTTGCAAGTTCGCCCAAGTGTCATGAGAGTGCTTGAACAGATTTGAAGTCACCTACCAAGAAAGTGATAGTGGTGGAGAGCACCAACTGTCTCCAAAGTTAGTGTTGATACCAACTGTCATGCACTTGCAGTATGCCTAGATTTTTTTTTGTGACTTGAGTTTTCCCAGGTCGTTCCAGCACTTGTGGTTGTGCGACACTACCTTTCCTTGGTCGCAGTGGCTTGGCCAACCTGCGCCTACTACAACCGGACTATGCCTCTTCTCCTAAGGTCTGCCCATAACTTTCCCTTAGGCCACGACAAGTTAGATGCCTAGTCAAGTCTAACACACTTAGTTCATCCAACCAGCAACACTTGGGCATGCCTCTAACTTTAGCCTTAAACATTTCTGCAATGCAACACTTAGCCAATATAACAATATGCAAGGGACAACAACATTTAAATACACACATAAAACATCCATAGTATGTCGTACATATGAATGGGCGACACCCAAGCCAAGTGCCTAACTCCTTATTACATTAATGAGAATGTTACATGATACAATGGGGGCGTTGTAGCCAACTTCTTGCAACCCAATTACATATGTAGAAAGAAACCAAGGCAAAACAACCTTCTGCGAGAACTGTCCAAGAACCTTGCACACACCAACCCCATGAAACTTCTACAAGCCTATCTCCTACAAGTCCTATTTCTCAGTCAATCTCACTTAGGAAGTATGCCTTAGCACATCGAGGTGTCCTCCTTATTTATACGAGTCTTGCTGCATGCTTACAAATTCCATCTGCCCAAGGTGGACCCAAGAGCCATTGAGTCGACTTGCTCATATTCGATGACTTGTCCACCAATCCATTCGTTGCATCGGGTTTTCCCAAGTCATTTCGTCCACTTAGGTTGCCCCATCCGTTGAGTGATTTTGAGCTCGTAGAGGTTGTCCTGTCTACTCGGTCATTCCGTCCCTCTGCGCCCAAGTGCGCCAACTCATCCGATGTCTCAAGTCGTACGAAGGAAACTTCGTCCACTTGTCTCAGTTGGTCTAGTTGTCCCAAGTGCGTCTAACTCATCTGAGTCCGCACGATTGTGTCCAATCCTCCCGAGTCAATCCAATTGGGCTCAAGTGCGCCCAAGTGCACCTAGGGCATTTGGTGAAAGTGAGTCCAATGAATGTGTGCCCAACTTGTGCTCAAAAGCTCCTTCATTGTCCGCAAAACCCCCAAGTGTGGACCGCCTAACTCCGTCGATCCATACAAGTCTAGGCACCCAAATCATGAAGCTATCTTGTCACTTCTTCATTTTTCATGCCAATGCATGTATGTGGACAAGGGTGCCTGGAACAACCTCCTTTACCTCTAGCCAAGTACGTCCAACTCCTTTGGTGTGCCCGACTAGCCACTGATTGCGATGCACCCTCTCTATTTGTAGGTGTACCTGAGTCTTTCTGCTTTGCACCCTGTCTGTTCATAGGTGTGTCCAACTCCATTTGCGGTCCATCTTGCCAATGAGCCAATACATTTGACCATTTGTAGTGTGCCTTGCTACGGGGCGACTGCAAGACATCTAACTGTCAAAGGTGCACCTAATGGGCCAAGGTGGTTGTTTGAGGTGCGCCTTGCAATGGGTCAAGGCATCTCAACTAAATCGCTTGTCCAACATGTTTATCTACGTTGGTGCGGTGTTAAGATTCTGCTTAAGCAGTTAAGTGTGTATAGTATTCTTTAACTTTAGTTTATTAAAACAATAATTGCATGCATAAGGATCACTGAAAGAAAGACATCCACAGTATACACAAGATATATCCTGGGAAACCCTCGTGGGGGAGAAAACCCAACAAAGGTTATTCAATATAGATTCTTCAACAAGTACAATGTCTCTCTCAAGAGAGATCTCAGCAAACCAAAAGATCCACCAGAAAACCCTAACCAAAACAGAGTAGCGCACCACTAGACCAAGATAGTCCTTTACCAAATAACCAAAACCCTTTACTGGAACACCTTTCCTTTGTAGCTACGTCACTCCTCCTCTGTAGCTGCATCACTCTCCAAGACTTTCACACCGTGTGAGAGAGATTGTTGTGTGTTCTCCAAATGAAGTGCTAGGCCTCTTATAAATACAAGTTGGACTGCCCAGAATTAGGTCAGGGATGACCTGTCCACTTTACCCATCTAATTTACATTTGACTTGTCAAGGCACAATAGGGCCGACTTAACAAATATAATATAACATTAATCTTTAGGTTTTTGTCTTGGTCAAATACAATATGAATATAATAATAATATCTTCCGAAGCTACTCAAACTTCAACACTCCCTCTTAGCAAGGAAGGTATTCTTTTGGCATGAACATCACGAATGTTTCTGCTCTTCTGTACACTTCATCGTTGGCTTGTTGAATTTCCACGAATCTACATTGAAGAAGTTTTGTAACCACATCAACATCCAAGGTCTCATCATCCATCTGGGCTTTATGTCATCACGGGGCTTTCACTCCCCAACTCACACAAAATCTGGCATCTAGTTCCACAATGAACTAGTAGCCTCTGGTTGCACACCAGGCAACTGGTCCACAATGACCAGGCTTCTAATCACGAGGATTAGGCGATGTAGTGCGCACACACTACCCATCTATCCCAAAGCTAGGAAACACCTCCAACCACACAATTTGGCCCACCAGCTAAAAAGATGAGTAACTAACCAACCCTAAAGGCATGGCATCTATTGACCTTGTGCGAGGTCATGCTGACTGGTGCCATAGTTAGTAACTTTGCATACCAGACTTTTTCACTGGAGTAGCAATCTGCGTACCAGGTTTTATCAATGGGGTAGCAGTAACTCAGCGTACCAGGATTTTTCACTGGAGTAGCCATCTGCGTACCTGGCTTTATCTCTAGGGTAGCAGTAACTCGACGTACCAGGCTTTATCATTGGAGTAGCCATCTGCGTACCAGGATTTATCACTAGGGTAGCAGTAACTTGGCGTACCAGGCTTTATCACTGGAGTAGCCATCTGCGTAACATGATTTATCACTGGGGTAACAGTAACTTGACATACCGGAATTTTTCACTGGAGTAGCCGTAACGTGCCTGTGAATGACCACCCGTAGCCTCTACCACATGCTGAAGCTGCTGCCCTAGATCTCAACTGTAACTCATCACTCCCTCTTATTAGGGACGTCCTTCTGGACCACACCAAGCTTGTCTCTGAAGTACAAAAATTTCACTTTTGACAGAGGCTTGGTGAACATGTCAGTTGTCTGCTCATCTATAGCGATATATTGGAGCTTCACTGCTCCCCTATGTACCATATCTCTGATATAATGGTACTTGATCTCGATGTGCTTGGACTTGTCATGGAGCATTGGGTTCTTTGTCAACTTCACACAACTCTGGTTGTCACACCAGATACAAGTCGCCTCTAACTTGAGATCAAACAATCTTGCAAGCAACTTCCGAAGTCACACTGCTTCACTGCTAGCTGAACAAGCTACTATATACTCTACTTTAGCTGTACTGAGCGCCACACTAGTCTGCTTCCTGCTAAACCATGAGATCATAGTTGATCCCATACTGAAGAAACATCCAGATGTACATTTTCGGTCTGCGACACTACCAGCCCAATCTAAATCAGTAAAGCCTTGTAGGCTTATCTCGTGATCTAAAGCGCCTTGTAGGCTTATCTCGCGATCTAAAGCATATCTGAGTCCAAAATCAATTGTACCCTTCAGGTACCTCATCACATGTTTTGTTGCAACCAAGTGGACACTTCTTGGCTCAATCGTAAACTGACTCGATATGTTCACCACAAAACATATATCTGGCCTCGTGTTTGTTAAGTACATCAACGAACCAATCATCTATCTATACATGGTGGCATCCACTGTCTCTGAAGATGTATCACTCAACAACTTCAGATTTGT